>WBND01001180.1:133424-186200 GCA_013398595.1 Tychaedon coryphoeus | reverse complement strand
CAAATCTTGGCATAGTGACACCTGATACCATTTAATTAGCAATTTTGAATATTTATTTTAGCTTGACAACAGGGATACTAAACATTTTATATGACAGAGAAACATTTGGAATACACAATCAAGAAAACTCTTTAGTCACAGCATCCCTGGGCTTTACTACCTTTCATCCTTTTTATTGCAGCATCCATGCGTAAGCCATCTTTCTTAATGCGTGCTTTCAGGACTTGCCCAAAGTTACCTTCCCCAATCACATCTTGAAATTTTATGTCATTCCATTCAAGAACTGGATAAATAGTAGGATCTGGACTGTTTTTGGCCTTCCTGCTCAGAGTCAGAGTACCTGAGTTAAACTGCAGAGCTGGCTCTTCCCTCTGCAACAGAGTTAAGCAAATGATATTAACTGTGATTTCTGCTTCACTGAGCAATGCCCTGCTTACATTTCCCAAACACCTTTGGTCACTCATCTACACACACACACACACACACACACACAGAGAGAGAGAGAGAGCTCAATCCATCTCTTACATATACAAGAGTGAGTACATTAGAGAGTTACACCTACTTTAGGTGCAACAAGGAGTTCTGCCTGGATCCACAAAATTAATCAGGCTTTTTATTTGTGTCTAAGTACCTTTTGGACCTGGGCCTCCTGAACAGTTTTATAATCATTCTGAAGATGAAGGACATGGGCAAAAATAAAACTGATCTCAAAACTCATATTAGGCTTAATTAAATCTTGATTAAATGTTGGTCAGGCTCAGTAGGAATTGTGAGGCAAGAAGAAGCAAAGAAATATAGAGAGAGGAAATTGTCTTCCTCCATACTTAAGGAGGCAGCTCCTCTTCAGTTACACATAGTTATGAAATATTGCTGTGGGAAAAATTCTAGGACCAGGAGACAAAGCTATTCTGTGTGGCCTGCAGACTGATCAGATCATTGGCTGAGCCCCCCACAACTGTTTATGAAACAACCTTTTTAGATACACATGAAGGAGCTCTTTAGGGCAGCTTCATTCTGCTCCACAGGTTCTCCTCTGAAGGCAGAGAAAAGCACCAGAAAGCAGAGTGATTAAGAGACTGCAGCAGGATACAAATACATACATGAGTATAGAGAGAGATCTTCATGGGATATTAAAACCTTCAGCAATTTTCTCACAGCCAAAACTATGATATTGCCATTGACAGATCCCTGGTGCACTGTCCCCAGGTTGAAAAAGGATGAGCATGTACTAGCAGCTGCTGATGCTCAAAAGCAACATTAAATATTTGGTAGTTTGCAAAATCAGGCAGGACTTCATAGAAGCAGAACAGGCACCACTATTCTGTCTGGCGGGGTACTCGTCATACACAAGTGTGACAAGGCAGAAGAGGGAGTACAGCAAATGGTCTGCAAACCTTTTTTCAAGTCAAGTTTTCTACCTCCTAGCCTGTAACTGCGATGGCTTTAGCTCTGGGGTCACTAGTAGAGAAGCTTTACAACAGTACTAATTGCACACCTAAAGGGAAGACAGGGTTTGGGAAAGCCAGGAAAAAGAAATTGAAAGAAAAAACAGGAAAAGATGAGCTAAAGTTAATAATCAAACTGACACTGGGAAGCTGGAAACCCACCACCACGTTTTGGAAAGCCTGAGCCATTCGACGCTGGAAGTTGGCTCGCTTTAACTGCAGCATGATGAGAAAGGCCAGGAGAATTGTTACACAGGTCATCCCTGCAGAGCCAAGGATAGCAATAAGCAGCATTTTGCCTCCTTTTGATTCATATGGAGCTGTTGAGGAAGGACATAAGAGTTCATCATCATTTTCAGCTTAGTCTGAATTTAGCAATATACTAGGAATGTGTAACTGAATAGTCCTGTCTTGTAAACTGTTTAAAGACCTAAGGATACATCCCTTTGTTTTCCAAAAAGGTCAGAAACATTGGATGCTCTGAATTTCAGATGTATTAGCACCTGCATATTCTGTTGAATTCAGTCAGAGCAGAGATGAGGCCACATTCAGTGATCTAATGGTCTTGCTATATACAGCTTCTTTATTTTTTGAGTCACTTGGCCCTTTTTAGTGGATATACACAAAAGGTGCATGTTGTCACTTCATCAATACCATGCAGTGAACTAAGAATTAAATTTTGGTGGTGTTGTGTTGTGTGTCAAAATTAAGAGCAAAAGAAAACTCAGATTAAAAAATTAGTATCGTGACAGTGTCTTAGCTAACTCATTTTATAAACTTAGTTTATACAGCCAGTCCTGGTTTGTGCAAAGCCAGTGTGGTGGACTAACTAACCTTTAGTTTCTGGAAGAGTCTTCAGTTCAAACGATGTGTTCGGGTTGCTCAAGCCAATGTTGTTCTGAGCATTAATCTGAACCTGGTACACAGTATCTGGCTCGAGGCCCTTGAGGTGATACTGAGTAATGCTGGTGTTCTTGATGATAATATCAATGTGGTTGTGCTCAACCTTGCCGTAAATTTTGTAGCTGATGATGATGGAGGAGATGGAATGACCCTCAGCAGCTGTCCAAGAGATGACTGAGGATGTGTCTGTGGTGTTAGAAAACCTGATGTTGTTTGGTGCAGGAGGGATTCCTGAGAACAAACACAAACACACAAGGCATTGGCGTGTACATCCACCGCTTTCTGCTTTCCACAGAGAACAAAACATTTTCCTCAGTGCTTTTGCTGTGCACCAAAGCAAACAGAATCTGTTGATGAGCTGTTGTAACTGAATGCAATAATTTTATGCTTTTGATGCGCTGTCATCCTTGCAGCAGTATTCCATACTTCCAGCAGAGGTTGGAGTGGCATTCAATATGCTGTCTTGGATGAAGATACACATCCTCTGAGCTGTATGCAAGCATACCATATTTGCTTTCAGATTAATGCAAAAAGGATTAATTTCCTTCTATACTGAATCATCATTCCCTTGTAATTCCCAGGTCCCATGTTTTCACTGCTTCAGAGAGCAATTACCTGCCAGGCTGTTAGAAAGAAAAGAAATTGATACCAACATTTCTAAAAATCTAATCAGAAAACCACCAGCCATGCTGAGTGCTACGCTTGTGTACGCAGCCATGAATACCAAGCTAAGGAAATTCCCCTGGAAAACAGTACCCTTCCTTACGTGTTCTTAGTGCAGTTTGGTGTCAGAGCTCAGGAAAGTGGAGTGTCCCATGACAGCCATTGATACTTCCACTAATACATGTAGGATTTCATTGAGGTCCTCCTTACACGACCTCTAAGGAGGAAGAAGCCCACCTTTCCAGTGTGTGGTAAGGGTGGTGTCACCCATCAGTCATTCAGATGGACAACTGTTCAGAGGTACTTCATTCAGATAGGGCCTTTGCTGAGGTGTTGTGAAAGCACACTGCTCACACTCAGGGAATTCAAGGGTAGTCTTCAGTGTAGCACACTTAACTGCACTTTGCTCACAGGGCTTTTATATTGCATTGTATCTTCTCTTCTTTAAGTGCTGACTATTTCTGTATTGTCATAGCCGAATTGAGTAACAAAAGAGCTTGGAGTAGTGAACTCTGGTGGCTCATCATTCTGAGATGGAAAAAATGCTACTTGTGTCAGAAGCACGAGTTGCACTGAAATGAAGATGTGGATTCTCAAGCTTGTTTTTCTCCATTAAAAAAAACCCACGTAAATAGTTCCTGACAATTTCCAGCAGAAGAATTCCTTTGGATGCTGAGCTTTCCAAATAATAGCAATAACAACCGCAAGCGATCATCAGGAACTAAGTGTTACCAAAATAAAGGATTACATTTAATGTAGTCATCAAGTGACAATTAGTCTCATCACTGGGGGTAACATGAAGAATTAAACAGAAGGATGTGAATCAGCACTTACTGTCGCTGAAAGTCCATGCATACAGATAGTTGCTCCATTCTCCTTGGGACCTGGTGTTCACCCGTACCCTGCACATGTATTGCTGTCTAGGCTCAAGATCTTTAATGATCAAGGTGGACATATTTCCTGGCACTTGAGTAATAACACTGCTCTCATCACCGTTGTCATTCACGCTCTTCCTTTCCACTTCAACACGAATATCATCCTCTGTCCTCAGTGTTAAAGGATGCCATGACAAATTCAGTGATGTCATACTTTTTGGAAAGAGAGTGATACCTTCTGGTGGAGGAAGACCTTGGAAAAGCCACAATGAAACAGGGAACAACATTTCATGTCTGGTATCTAAGCTAAAATGGGGTACCAGTTATTCCCAACCACCTGCCCCAGTTTGGGGTGACATAGGGTAATTCTCTCAGCCATCCCACATAATTTGGCAGAAGTTACATCTAAGAGGTGTTGATAGTGCCACAGTATCTTATCAACAGATGGTGTGCCAATAAAATAGTATCTTCAAGGATCTGGTGTTGCAGATGCACTTTTTAGGTGTGAGAAGCCAACAGCTGTTGTCTTGCTAGATAGGTCCTGGTGCAATCCTTATTTATTCTGTATGTCTGTATTTAGTTTGGGATCTATCCTAAAGGGACTAAAAAATTTCCCACTTGTTAAAATATATTCATTTTTAAAGTAAATTGATCTAACACTAAGAGGAAGGACAGCAAAAAAAGTGATTTTTGTCTCCAACTTTGCTGCATAACCAGCCAAAATATAAAAATTTTCCTTTCCCAGATCCCTCATCTCTAAATCAGGTCAAACAATAGCTTTGCCTTTTTCTGATTTTTGATTTGCTGGGGTTTTTTTGGTTGTTTTTTTTTTTTTTTTTCAAATATCCCTTTGCCTGAGGTTCTTTTGAAGGAGTCTACAGAGTTTTCAAGTGCAACCTTCTTTGCTCAAGTGAAAGTGTTACGGCAGAGATCATGGAACAGACCGCAGAGATAAACAGCGGAAATATCCCATTTATGAAAAGCCATGGTGGTGCCTTACCCAGTGCAGCAGTTGTGAAGCTGGCCTGTGGTCCAGGATGGCCTTCCCCACCTTCTCCTTGCCGACTCAGCTGAACACAGAACTGATATTCAGTTTTGGGTTCCAGATTGTCCAGTCTTTTAGTTGTGCCTTTTACTGACAAGAGCAGAAGTCAAGAGAAAGTTAAGCCACGGCCCATGTTGAAATATGTTATGGAAGAAAACGTTTGGAAAATACAAGGTAAGATACTCAGGTTCCCTTTTTGGTTGTTGTTCTTGATTCAGTAGGATAAACTAATTAGAAGTATAAAAAATTATTTGTAAGTTGAGCTCCAGCTAGTCCAAAGGTTGTTTCATCCACCCATTCTGGACAAAACAATATTGGTTGCTTAGTCAGTGCTCATTCTGTACACAGTTCTTGGATTATACTGATTTAGTAACAGTTGTTGTTAAAGTTCCTGTAATGTGTCCTGTAGTATTTTAGGCTACACATAAAATTTGAAAGCATATCTGGAGGAGGTCATCAAACTCGTAAGTAGGTTTCATTTTGCCCATACCATTACTGATAAATATTTTGGTAAGCAATTTGTCTCACTAAGGGCACAATGAACACAACACAAGATAGTAGATGCCCCAGCATATCTCCATACTGCCCACTTCTTTTGAAAACCTTCTGTTTACATGGGAGTTTAAAACAACTGGGCCCAATACTGAGTACACTTAATCCTAAGGAAGGAGGGGAAAACCTTTTGTTCCTGAAGTGAATATACACTTCTGACTACTGTTGGTGTAACACATCCACATGAGCACTATGTATAGTGATAAACAGTCACACAGTCACAAAAGGTTTATCTTCTATGCATTGTAGAGTCTTTTGAGGCTTATCAAGAACAGAAACACATGATGTTTCAGTTGGTAGGTGTAGTTTGTCTGTAATGGAATTAAAGAACATCCTCTTACCTTCCACAGACATCCAGGACTGATAACGTTTGGCTGCCTTGTACAGAAGTTTTGTTGACACAACAGGTCCATCTCCATTGTGTAACTCAGCATTGATATCAATTATGAGAAAACTATGTCCTCTGTCTGTCAGCCTTGGAGCATATTGTGGCACAGGAGGAACTGAACAAGAATGAAAGTATTAAACTAACCTTTTAGCTCCCTATATCAGTAAGACTCTGGTTATTCCTAGATCTTTAGGAGAATGCAAGATGCTTGTCAAAACTCTCACAAAATAGATGGGGCTTTACGGACTATAGCTGATAATCAAGATATTTCAAAAAACCCTTGGTTTTTCTTCTAAACCTTATCATTACACTTATTTTTTCAATATACATAATTATTATGTTACTAATAATGGGTTTCTTTTCATATTCCAACTGTAAATATTTATTCAGGTATTTTCTGGCAGTGAAGAGAACAGAAAGCTCAGCCATACTAGAGTATAAAGCTGTGCTTAAAATTAGAGACACTTGAAAAAATTAATGCTTTTACCTTTGACTGTAACTTGAAATGGTTTCTCTGCCATTCCTGCTACTGTCTGCACACTGCAAACCCAAGTTCCTGTATCACCGGGCAGGATTCGATTAATTCTAAACATGGCTTCAGAACGGTTACTGGTAGAAATTTCATCGGGCTGAAATTACAAAAGATGTACAGGACCTGAAAAGTTTGGGCATTTTGGAGCATTCCAATGATACCTTGAGTTTAGTGTTATCTACAAAAAACATCTATAATGGTCAACTCCATATTTTCATATGTGCTGAGAAGTTAATGGGGTATCCCAGAATACCAAAATTTCATATTTCGCATAAAAACCATAGTATGTATTAACTACAGATAAAGTCAATATAAACATTAGAAATAGCACAAAGCATCAGGAGCCTACCCTTAGGACAGTTCCATCTTGCTTCAAGAGTTTGAAGTCTTCAGATTTAGGAAGTGGCATCCCTGTTGCTATACAAAGTGGCTTGAACTCGACGCCAGAATTGAGTTCCACAGGATCTTGTAAATTTACTATCTGAGGTGAAAGATCTGCTGAACCTACAGAAGATATATTATTATTATGTCACCCTTCCAACAGGCTTTTAAAAATACATGTTTAGGTGTGCAGGCAGTGTAGATGTCTGGTTCTGCCTGTCCTCATGTGGGCTTATGGAAGAACCATGCTCCGCAAAGTCAACATTTTGACATCATTTTATATATAATGTGAGAAGAAACGAGCCCTGTGTTCACTCGTCTTTCTGATCCCTCTCCTCTCTTTCTTGTTGACATTTTAAGCACAGTCTACCCATGGCAAAATCATGCACACATTTTGTTCTGAATATACAGTACCTACTTGGTCTCTATTTTGTCTGTTTGTAACACCAGAGAGATCACAATGGTATAATTTGGCTGGTTGGATCACAGTCTTATTTCTCTATTTGTTTTTGTTCTTGAAAAGTTTCACAAATCAGCAGTGGATTTGTTACTTTATTTACCCAGCTAAAATAATAATGCTGAGTGCATCTTATAGAATACCTTGCCTGAATCCAATGAGACAAGGTATGTTCAACTTTGTAAACTTAACTTTCTCCCAGAGAGACAGAGCAGTTTTAAACTCTGGTGTTAGTGTCTCAGTCATCACTTTCAGGTCATGAAGCTCATGGTATAGGAATGTATGCAGCCAACTAAGAGGTAGGTAATGGTAAAAGACCATGAGTTTATATAAAAAGCTGGATGTCCAGCTTCTGTCAGGGATTGCTGCTAAGACCAGTCAAGTCCTATGGTGTAAAGCTTGAAAATCTAGTAATATCATCCTGATAAATGCAACATATAGGTCAGAGGCTTAAAAATACTGTATTGCAATGAGGCTGTACAGAAATGCCTGTGCCCCTGGAAAGCAGAGCGTGGACCAAGAACACCAGCCTGGAGTGCTAATGTTTTAGTTACACTGGGAACAACCCTTTACTACCTTACTTTACCTTTTTTTTCACATTGCAGACCATGCCATCCGAAGGAGCAGATGCAGCCCTTAAATCTGTCACATGTTCCTCGATTGTGGCAATTACATTTGAGTTTGCAATCTGACCCATAAAACCCAGGTTTGCATTCTGCAAGTACAAATGTTGCAGTTAGTGCAAAAGTACTAGACAATGTCTTCCATTATTTTTCAGTCTCATTACAGAAAAAAAACTTTTTACATGACTGTAAAATATATAATCTGTTACTCTCCTCTATTGGTTCCCTTCTGTATTTCCTGTGTGCAGAACACTAAGGATCCCTGTTTTCTTTTTAATTTTTTTTTAACAATACCTTTATCACATTCCAGTCCCATCCATCCTGTGGCACAAGAACAACCATATGGATCTGGTAGACAGAACATGAAGTTTCTGCAGCCGTAATTTTCTTTACAGGTCTCTTCACATGTTTTGCCAAATGTGTTGGCTCCACAAGCTGTTAAAGGGAGAGAGGGAAAGAATAACCCAACGGCATTGTCCATGAAAGAGCTAGTGCTTCTAATGATACTGCACTAGACAAGAGAAAAGATGAATTTAAATTAAAAATAGCACTTTGATCATTAAAATACTAGATATATTAAAAACCTACTAGATATATTAACAGCTACTTAAGCCACAGTTCTAATTGTCTAATTGTCTAATCACGGTTTGACTGTTCTAATAGTCAAGTTCAGGCAGCAGAAACAAACAATTTTCTCACTGTGAGGATCTGTCAGCCAAGCATCTTTGCTTTAAATCTGTGGACACACAGATTCAGCAATAAATTGTGTTTATAAGCCTTTCTAATGTAAAATGGACAAGGAGTGCCATGAAACCCAAATATTCTTCTTAGTGGTGAATTCATGCGAAACTGCTAATGTCAAGGTTTCACTTCTGTGATATAAACAGTGCTGTGCTGGAGTGGTTCAGATGTCAACTACTCCAACAGCATAGCTCTAGTATTTGCAGTGCTGCAATTCAGTCAAATAAAAGGATACATATGCAGCAATGGACCTAAAAGATGCTTGGAGAAGCCAAAGCAATGTGATGCCAGCTCTAGTTTTTCCATAATCCAAACTACTTGCTACAAACAGAGATTTGCACAAAAAGACAAACGCTGTTGATGTCCCTACAGAGACAAAGCACCCTGTGAGCACATTAGCAGCTTCTTCAGAAGCAGCCAGGGAATCTCTAGCGTATTTCCTAGTGCCAGTGTATCCTTTAGACGTTCTGTACTACTATACATTTAAGTTAGCCAGCAGCACTGAGCATACCCATTTCAAGGGAGCCATAGTACAGCCCAGATTGGAAGTAACCTCAAAAGATCATCTGGTCCAGCCTTTTGTGAGAAAAGGAGCCTAGAAGATACTAGGTGGCATAGTGTCCAAGTGCATATTGATCAAGAAGTGTTGGAAACATTCATCTTCCCTAGCAACATAATCTCTACCAGGAGAAGAAAGAAAGAGAGAAATTATATCACAGCTGCAAGAACAGCCAGAACAGAATTTAGGGTTCATCTTACCCAACTCTGTCCAACTCTAGCACCAGCTGAAAATGCTGTAGCTCTCAAGAGTAAAACCAGGCACTCCATATGATGCTTCCCCCAATAATATACCAATTTCTGTTACTGAGGACAAATTAATAAGCAATCACTGAAAATATTATTTACTTACCTTTCTCACATGTTTTTCCCATAAAACCTGGAGGACAGATGCATTCCCCAGTATCTTCATGACAAATGCCGTTGTTTGTGCAGGAAGGGCAGTGGAAGCTACAGGAAGGGCCCCATTTCTCAGCTTCACATCCTTTTATGGAAAAATATAATGACATATTTGTTGTCTTCTTATTCAGTAACCCATCAAGTTGTAATATTCTTTTTAGACCAAACAGTAAAATACATTAAAGTACAATCTATGTGGACTCCCACACTACAGCCAACTGGACCACTGTAGTTAGTAGGGTAGCAGTAGCTTAAAAAACCAAATTTGGGGCATTACATTTATTCATTCACAACTCCTGGAAGTATTGTGTGGATATTCATAAACCAAATGTGTGTTATAATAATAAATATTTTCTCTACAGTGGGAGATATTTGAATAGCTATCTATTTTTGACATCAATATTATATTTCTGTCCAAGTTAACAGAATATAATTTTCTTTATATCTGACACACAGCAGCATGAGCAGCAAAGTATGTAAAGTGCTTAATGGAAAATACACCAGCTCCTTCTGTCATCCAGTAGGAAGTGAACCTTGAGAGTTAACTAAATCTAAGGTAGATTGTGAAGTTACAATAATGTATGCTAAAAATGATGAACCTTAGGATAAATGAGGTTTGGACATAACCCACCATAGAGAACACAGAGACCCAGTTAAGAATTACCTTCTTCATTCATTCTTGGTGTTTGAAAAGCTGACATGCTGACAAAAGAGCTAGCTGTCCTGGCAATAGCTAAGATGAGCTGAACTTAAATCTGATGGGGTATTTTTTTCTCTCTCAGCTGTTGACATCAATATCAGCTTGTACCAAAGACCCTTGGGTAAAATTTTCTTCTGACATAATCTCATGGGAGCATATGGCAAGAAAGCTTTTGGCCCTTATTTGGGCACAATATATTTAATTTCAGATTCATTTTGACTTTTAACTGTTAATCATCAACCACACATAAATGGAACTTACGTCTTACAATAAGCCTCGTGTAAGCAGAAGTAAAAAGGTTTCCTCCTATATATCTGGCAGAGTAAACCCCTGCATCCTGCGGTTGAACTTGAGGATAGGAGACTTCCAGTTCTCCCGGCACTTCGTGCCTGGGCACAGAGTGGATGAAGGAGCCTGAGGAAGGAGCACATAAATACCACAGACAGGCATCATTGACCCTCTAAATAGAGAAATGATCTTGTATTGCCTCCTGAAGGACAGCTGGGGCAAGGTAAGCAGCAGAATCAACAAATTAATTATGAATTTTCTGACAACGCTAGCTATACTAGTTTTCCATAATTGGAGAGGTGCAAGTAAAAAGGAAATTAAATCTTGAGGAGATTAGTAGATAAACAGGACAAACAACTTCACAGTCAGCTTTGCTAAGAGCTTAGCGGTTAAAAGTGACCATTTTGTTTCTTGGTCTTTTCTGAATTAAGGGATAATAGTCCATAAGGATTCTAGGGTGGCTGGAGTTGAAGAGCCAATGCCACTTGGTCCAATTTAGTCTGACTAACATGAAGATTTAATTAGGAGACTAAAGCAGGATGAACTCAGCATAGCTTTATCTTTTCTTCCCAGATTTAACACATATTCTGTCTCTTCTAGGTTTTTTCACCAAAGAGCTTATTTATTTTATTCTAAGTTTGCTGTGCTTGGTCATACATGTTTGCTAAACAAGGGAATAGTATTTGGTCTTCTTCCATCCCTCTGGATCACCAAGTAACAACATTTGAACATTGGTAGCTGTCAAAGAGAAGCTGCATCCACTGAACTTCAGGACCCCCAGGAGTCTTTCCACTCCAGTCTATCAGAGCAAGGCTGCTGCAGTAGGTTAATGCCAGGTCCAGCTAGTTCTCACTAAAATATTTGTGCACACGCTCATCCACACTGTACAAACGAAGTCATCCACCAATATACCCTCACAGCACAGCTGTGATTTTATGGCTACTGCATGTCCATATGGGACTCACTAAAGTAGCTTGGGTTGGAAGATAAAGATCCTCCAGTTTCGAACCCCCTCCCACAGGCAGGGACACCTTGCACTAGATCAGGTTGCTCAGGGCCCTATCTAACCTGGCTTGAACACTTCCAGGGATGGAGTAACCAGCACTTCTATGGACAGCCTGTTCCAGCAATTTACCACAGGCACATACAACTATTTTATTCTTGTACCTGATCTAAACACACCCTTTTTCAGATTAAAGCCATTCCCCATTGTCCTATCACTGTCAAAAGTCCCTCTCTAGGTTTTCTTCAGCTCCCATCAGGTCCTAGAAGGCTGCTATAGAGGTCTCCCTCTGGACTTCTTTTCTCCTAGCTGCAAATCCCAACTTGCATACATTAACAATGCAGACAGCTTGATCCTGCTCTGATTCACAAGCTCAAATGGCTGAATGAACATTACCAAAGGTATCCTCATGAATCAAATTGTCCTCACCTTCTACATTCCCTTACAGTCACACTAAAAATGCAACAATGTTTTCCCTTTTTTTTCCACTTTTCTTAAATTATTTAGAAGGTAAACAGCACCAGGCAGGACCTCTGCTGTCTGTGACCATATATAAAAAGCTGTAGAAATGCCATGAAAGATACAGTAAGTGGGCCTTCACAGTGGCCCAGAAAGAAAAACAAACAAACAACCAGGCAAATATATGAAGAGATGCAAAAGCAAATCAAAAAACAAAGAAAAAACAAAGTGAAGATATAAGCAGGGGATTGGAATGATGTCTGCTAGAGGCTGGGCAACAGCAGCAATAATTTTCAAATAATTACTTGGCACTCAGCTAAAACAATGATAGCAGGAAGAGAAAAGCAAAGAAAGATTGAATACCATTCTTGTAGATCACTGCATCTTCCTCTTTTGATGCCATTCTGATGAAGGAGATGTTAACATGCTCTCCCTTATTTGCTGTAACAGTTAATGCCATTGGGTGGAACGAAGCTGAAAAATGAAGTATATTATAAATAGCAGTTACAGTCTCTATCAGGTCTCTGGCCTGATAGCTGGGAATGGTTTACAGCATAAGACTCACTCAGAGTTTGACATCTCAATTTCTTTTGAGCATAAAGTGGTTCTTTACCATCAGCAGCCTCAACCTATGTTTTGGCAGACAGAGGACTTGCCTATACCCTGAAACAATGGATTGCCACTAGAACCTGAGGCAGGAAAATAATAGTTGGCTTTGGCTGAGTAACTGGAAACAGTTTCTAAGTAGGAGCTCCAACTTGCTGTAAAACACTTTCTCAAGTTTCTTTATCCCTTAAGACATTTTTATAGCAGACTGGGAAAAGTACTGGAAATTGTAGTGTAGGAAACAAGCTGTCACTGGCAAACAAATACCTAGGGTGATTTCAGTTCTCTTTTACTTAAGGTTTATAATGCTTTATAATGTCCACAATCATGCAGGGCTGGGAGGAGGTGAGGTAGGATGGAGTAGGTCTGTGCTTGTGTTAGTTCACCAAATTCTGGGAATACAGGGTGTTGCATTGCACTAAGAACCAAAGGAAAAAAAATCATATTCACAGGTTATGGTACTTTTACCAAAATATTCTCACCTGGAAATATGGCTTAGTGAAAATAAAAATTCTATGTGAGGGACTGGTGTAGGTCAGCCAGTTTTCCAGCAGGGAAATTGAAATTCATTTTCCTGCTTAAATAGAAAAGTACTTTTATACATTTGTTTGTAAATCTCAATTTAAACAATGAAGAAAGCAGTAGATAGAAGGATTTCCCCAACATTTCTGCCTATTCCTTATAGTGGAAAATGTGGTCAGAAGATAATTAGGGAAGGGACAGAGAAAACCTCAAGAAACAGCTCTTTCTGAAACCAATAAAATGGTAATTTTAATTTCCACATTTCTCTGAAGCAAATTAGAAGTTAAGGATGCTTCCTTTCATTTACTTGGAAAATTCAAACAGATAGTTGTGTTTTGAGGACAAATTGAAGTTCTCAGGTCATTTTTAGCTCTGAGGGTTTATGCCATACTGCTGTTTACATGTTATATGGGGAAAAAAACCTCTTCTAAAATCAGCCAAATTTGAATTCTTAACTCTTCAGCTCCTTACCTGACAGAGAATTTGATACCTCTGTACTTTCCCCTTTAGACCACTCAGGGGAGCGACATATTGATTTAAACCAGTCCCTTTGCTCCTTCTAGATTTCTCCTATGCAAGTTTCTCCACATGAGTACATCCATCCTTGTTTTTTCCTTCTGCTGCCACCTGCTTCCCCAGCAAGGAGAGTGGGACTTTTCTGAAATAAGACCCACCTGAATTTCAGCTGAAAGGAACCCTTGAAGAGCCATTCATGCTCCTAGACAGCTCTTCAGTTGCAGAGGTTCCAATTCTGTCAGAGTTACATTTATTTCACAGCAAATTTATCTTAAGGAACATATGTACAAGTTAATAGGAACTGTTAGACAACTTATTAATAAAAAATTGCCTTTTATCTAGAATCATGCCTCCTTTCTTGGTTCATTTTCACAAAACTGTAGATAAAATATCCTTGGGTTCTTACCAACAGTTGGAGAAAAAAAATTTGGATCCTGTGCTTGGCTAAAATTTGGTGCGAAAAAAATACACAGAGATAGGATCAGAAAGCAGAGAAAAAAATTATGAAGTAACTTTCTGTCATGTTTTATATGTAACAGAGCTGTAATATATGAGCAGACAGATGCTATATCAAAGTTTGTATGAGGCTGATATTCTGTCAGTTGTGATATTCCACAACATTATTTTGCAAAATCTGACGGAGTAAAAAAGGGTAATATTCTTGCCCTAAAAGAAAAAACATTTTGATATTTTCATTACAAAATAGAATTATAAGTTAAAAATCAAACTGTTTCTATTTCATGATATAAAATTAAAGAAAGAAAATCTGAGCAAGAATGAAGACATTTTTATCAATCCAAGCCAACTTCTCTCCTATGATATTTTTTCCTTGAAAATTTTTACATTTTTGATGTTTTGTTTATGGTTGTTTATAGTTGTAGATAACTATTGAAAATTCACAATTATTTGCAGAATGGAATTTCCATCCCCTGCGCAGTTCTAGTGGTTATACTCTGAGACTCTACCACATGTTTTCATTCTTTTGTAAGATATATGCAATTGATTTCAGCAGGAGTCTTCTTGCTTCACATTAAGTACACACATTTGTCATTTTACCTAAATGCTGATATCAACAGTTACATCTTAGAGAAACAGAGAATTCTAATATAGAATAACTGAATAAGATTTCATTAGAAACGGGCAACAAAAACTGAAAACAATTCCAACTTTCTGCCAGCTCCCAAGTTAGAAGTTATTTATTAGTAACAAAAATGTAGTGAAAAATCATTATCTATTTGAGAAAAAAAATAATTCAATAGCTTTTGCAAAAAAAATTCATTGTTAGCTACAAATGATCCTAAGGGGTTTAGTTGCAGTGCTTTTTGGACCAAATTTAGTGAGACAATACTAATTGTTTTAACAAAATATTAAAGTTTTGTATTCCCATCTACTTTCTGTGCATGTTAAGCTAAACCACAAGACTTTTCTACTGGGTATTGTTGCAGTGGAAAGGAATCCACACTCCCTGTTGGGCTCAGTTCCAACATATTTTTAGATTGTGACTTGTATTACATGATTTCACATCTCAAGTGTGCCAATTCCTTATAGAGACATAACGAATTGAGCTGCAGGACAAGTGCTATAATGCTCTACTGCTAGCATTTCCACTATTGTCCCTTTGACAGCTCTGTGGTTGATTTTCTTTGGGGAACATTCAATCACATATATGAAAATAAACATTTATTGTGTAGAGAAATTGAATGAACTGTATTTAACTAGGAGGAGAACATTCTGTGATGATTTTTCTAGAGATGTGTACTTACACGGTATAAGGACCACTCCCCATAAGAAGATGAAGCATAAACTGTTCTCTCTCATAGCATGTATGAATATTACATGTGTAATTATGTGACATGTGTTTCAGTATAAAGAATTCAGGAGAATGGATTTGTTTCTTTCAGAATAGCAGATGGTAAAATAAACCAAGAAAACGAACCTGTTATCTTTCCAACCTACACAGCAAAATTCTTCACTGTATGTTCATATTTCATAATAGGTATATAATCAGACAGATGGTAGTTCCCACCAAGTCTGTGGGGCTACCCAAATGATTAATGCTTAGTGAGTGTTTCACCAACTTCTTGCCAGGGGGATGCAAAACACTGGCTGGGTTTCGAGAAGTGCTGCTTCTTCCCCTGACTTTGGTGTCCCTAATGGGAAACTGCACATTTCAACTCAATTTTTGCTGTTGAAAAACATATTCTGCCTTTAAAAATTATGACGACAGCAACACTTAAGTGGGAAAGGGTCTGTTATGCTTTGCCAAACCTCGCAAACTTTCTTTAACCTCTTTCTCCTTGTTCTGTACATGTTAATAGCTATGAGAATTTCTGATGCACCTCTTTCTCACCTGATTTCTCAAATCTGATTAGATTTTATGATTTCAGTGAGGACTTGCTAGTTTGAATTTTGTTAGTGAAAACTTTTGCAGACAAAATCTGAGAAAGGGATTTTAGCCCAGAAATTTATCCAAGAAACCTACCAACTGCTGGTGTGAATGCTATTTCTGTTTAGCATGACATCTGTCACATAAGAGGCCAGCAAAGTTTCATTATTAAAAATTCCCTGCCCCTAGGCTCACAGATACCAAGAGGAAAGAATTGATGATTCAGAAGACATTCTTCCACCCATGCATATTGCTCTACAACAGAACAGCTAGAAATGTGCTCAGCTTGCTGGCAGAGTGCCACGGGCAGGGTCACATTGACATTCCATGGACTATTATCTAATCTCCTCCTCACTGCTGACTCCTTTGAAACAATGGAGTTGTCAGTCTACATCTGCAGAGCTTTCTTGGTGACCAATCCAACCCTTCAAAGACCACATTCGGTCAGAGAAAATATAAACCAAATGAAAATGTACTTGTCCTACTCAGCTTGCTTCCAACCTACCCATGTTCAAAGAAATAATAGGCACTAGCTGCAGCTCTTACAAATATCTCCTTTTATAAATTTGTTATGTAATTTCAGGAGACACCACCAACAAAAATTGCTCTTAGTGAAATCTTATAAAGAAAGATTAAAATTGTCAAGTCTCCTTACAGACCAGTTGCCATGGCATAAAACATTAGCAGTACAGTAAAATCTATTAAAAATAATCTTCAGTTTTGAAAATGTGATTTGCTGAAGAAAATTACTCAATATTTCTTGAGTTTTTCTGTAGTTGATGTTGATCTCTGCTTTGGAAATTGTTCCAGAAGTCTAATGATGTCCAGAAACAAGGGAAATTTTGAACATACGGAAATGCAATTTAATGGATCATAAAAATCTCACCTTCTTGTCCCACTATATCCCTGCCACATTTGCTTTTTCTACTGTGCATAGCCTAAAACCAAAATCAAAATAATAATGAAATCTGTACGCTAAGAGGAATCTGGTTTTTTTTTTTTTCCCCTTCACACCAACATAGACTATGCAGATCCAGTGTTGCTGATCTGTAGTTTTACTAAACCTTAGGCAAGGCAATTTCTTTCTAGGCTCAGTTGCCTGAAGAAAAACAGAATTGTGATGTTTAGCTATCTACATCTCAGACACACCAAATTTTTAAAATGGAAACTTGTTTGAAATCAAGTGTCTGGAACCCAGTGCAGGAGTTGCCACGTATATTATTCCATGGGGTCAGTGAGGCCACCTTAGTTGCTGACTAACTTTTACTCCTGGCTGTAGCCAGATGCAGGCAGAATACTTACAGATGTCTGACTAACTTCCACAAGGAAATGACTAGCACCTAGTACCAACCAGCTTCTCTGCATTGTAGGAAAAAAAAATGGACCTTGAACTAAGTCTATTTTTATTGACTCAGGACCGCCTTGCCTGGTCTGTGGCCATGTTTGTGCCCACTTGTGTCAACCAGGGATAGCTGCCAGTCTGCAAGCAGTTCCTTGGCAAATTCAGATCTGACCACTATACTGTACCTCCCAGCGGCATCTTCATGGTGTGTATCCTTGTCACCTCATCCTTGAGTTTCGCTTCACAGTAATATGCTCCAATCGTTTCACTGGCCTGTTCCCTCTTCCACACCACTGTTTTGGCTGCTGCTCTCTTGGAATCTTCATTAACTTCCAGTGGTTCTCGGTGCTGGTTTGCCACATCCTCCTGGTCCCGGCCTATTGTGATAGACTCACGGGAACGCCATTTGGACGTGACACAGATAAGTGACGTCTCAGAGTTGCCCACCAGAGGGAAGGAATTGATCAGGATAAGGTCCAGTGCCGCTTCTACTTTACCTAAAAAAAAAAAAAAAACTTCAGATGAAAAAAATTTTACTGCAGAATTTGATGTGGCCAATCAATCACCATGTAAGCTGTGTCACCCAGTGCTCAGGGTTTCTCTGGCTGGTGCTGCACACAGCTTTTGTGCAAAACTGGATGAAAACAGATTAGGTATTCTGCTACAATGACTTGAGGATTTATTTTTTATGACACAAACAGATGGAATTTGCTCTTCTCAGAAAAGACAGTAAGTCTTGCAAACATGTTGAATTTCTTTCAAGAGCTGTTGAAGAAGCCCAAGGAAAACCACAGGTAGACAAAGCAGATAGATCAGTGTATAGTTAGACATGCACATAAATGCCTCAGGTATGGTGTTTTCTGATAACAGAATCAATGGGTGATAAGGTTGTCAGTATAATAGTGTTTCCTCAATCTCCTTTACATGGATTTAGTATGTATGAACTGATGTAAAATGGTTATGACTTTCAGTTATAGGAACTGGTAGTACTTTGAACATTTGGGGTATTTTTTTGCAGCTGTTTTATGAATTTGGACTATGATTTCACAGGCAATCAAATTAAATATTTGAAGCCCTTACAGACACTGGCAAGACCCTGCCACAAAGCAACTTATGCAAAAACAAAGAGCAAGTTAGCAACACTTGTTAAGTGAGGTCAGGTTGAAATCACTCAAAATTGCTTCTTTTGATCAGTAGGACTGCCAGAAACACATAGAGAATAAAGTTTCTTTGAAAATGAGAGATACAAACCTAATTAAAATAACCTCTAGCATAGTGCCACAGTTTTAATTGTTCAAATATGCATAACTGGAGGGAAATTCAGCTCTCCTATAATGAACAATTGGCAAATAATAGGCGTTTCCTTTATTTTTTAAGTTCAGGGTAAGGAGGAGGGAAACACTAACATTTTTTCCAGCTGAAACAGGAAGAATAATTGATTTCTTTTATTCATCACATATATTTTCCTGATCTGGATACAAGTATATTTTGTATTTACATAGAAAGACCTAATATTTAGTGCCAGTCGGCTTCCAAATGTTCTCTGATGGGAAGGAAGGGGTATAGTCTTAGATAAGGAAGGCCAAAAGGTCTTAGTGCTGACTGCAGGCTTTGCGTGTGTCTCTGCAGTGCTCTGGGCCAAGGGAGGAGGTCCTCCTGTGCTTTGAATGCAAGCAGCCACTCTGGGGACTGAAGTATCTTGACAGCACATTGACACTCACCACACCCAACCAGTCTTCCACAGCCACCACCCTTTCATGTGCCAGCCCAGATAACTTGCACTTACATAATGGAGAAATGAAACCTTCTGGAAAGGTTGCAGCAAACATTTAAGTAAATATTGTGTAAACGTGCCGGTCAGCAAAGTCAGTTCATCCTGCTGCACATTGCAAACGTAAATCCTTCGAACAAAGTTAAAGAGGTATATGATAGAAATGAGGTCAACTCACGCATTCGTTTTGTGGGGCATTTTTCTCAAGGCTCCTAGTTTTATATGAAAACATTTGTGCTTTTACTATGAATCATATTCATTAGTCAGAGGCAAATATAGTTCAACAACCACTGAGAGCAGTTTCACTTTAGATCAGCAAGGATCACAGGCCAGGTAGAGATATTCTTAAAATCACAAACTGCCAAGATCCTCATTTCTGCAAACTTCTGTGAAACTCAGAATCAAATCTGGATTCAAATTCTGTGACTTGACAGATTTTCTGCTTTGAGGTCAGCCCCAGTGTTAGAAAGCAGAAGTGAAATATTTTGATATTTCTGCCTGACATCCACAAGAGCTGCAACTGCCTTTCCAATACAAAGCTGTGGGCCCAAGGGGTGTCAGAAGACACCTGGTCATCCAGGGCTCCAGTTCCATTTTCCCTAGCATTTCTCTGTTCCTCTGACTCCCGCCAAGATTGAACGTGAAAATAACACCTCTTTCCTCCCCTGCATCTCAACCTTCTAAAAAAAAAAGCGGTCAGAGAAGTCTGAATTTTGAGGAACAGCTGTCATGCTGCTTTTGATTCGTATGCAAAGCAACATTCCACCAGATGTGGGGCATTTGCTGCATATCTGGTTTCTCATAATAATAAAATTCATGCAATAAACATATAGAATATGTAGACATATTTCTTATTTAAACTTGAGAATATTTTGGTTGAACCAAAACCTAGCCACTGTGAATGGATAGTTTCTGACTCATTGTATAAAGATAGGGAGCTTTTTGTCATATTCAACACTGCAGAGTAACCGAGACACCTCAGCGAGGCACATAGAACATGTAGGGAGTTTCTACCCAGAGAAGCATAAAAAAAAATTTATGCCTCTAAAAGGAATTTGTATCTATGCATAAGTATGGAATTATATGCCAAGGCATGACTTTGCAGCTGAGGTTTCACAGCTGGAATATATCACAAGCAGAAACTAAAATAATGAAAATTTTGCACTAAGAAAGCTATGCTTTAGATATGATTTGAAAAAGAAAAAAAAAAGACATCTTAGCAATAGGTGATAGTAGTGCTTTCTTTGACTCTGCTGGGTGCGTATTCCTACAGCATATCTTTATGGTAATGCAATTTCAAATAAACCATCTGTTCTTCCTAGAAAGGAATTTACCTAGTCTGGCAAAATTTAGTTAAATCACATCCTCGATGTTAATGAAGGCTTTTAGTATGTAAGACACAAATAAAGACAACTGAATTTAGCTCTGAGAAATGATCAAAAAATAGAGACAGGAAGCAGCCTATCTCAGCAGCAGGAGACAATCCTCTGTGCTGCCTTGAAAAAGTGCTTTCACTCCTGCCCTGGTCCTTGAAAAACAGACCTTACCAGGAAGGCAATTTGCTGTGTGTGCAAATAGATTTTGAGAAGAGAAAGCGCTTGCAGAAGGCTAATGTTGTAAATGGGAAATACCATGCAAGGAAGACCCATTGCCAGTTATTTATGATACATCACTCTCAGTGATGCCATGCTTGGAGTCTTTCCTGTACAGTGAAAATGGCATCCTCTAAACAAGTTTAAATAACAGCACAGTGACTATATCCCAGACAGCAAAATGAATGGAGACAAACACTTGCAGTTCCTCTTGGCCCACTCCAAATTACAGGATTCTCCTCTCTCTTGCTGGGTGATAGTTGTATCTCTCATATTCTAGTACAGATTTCTGCAGCCCAGAGAGCTGATTGTATCCTGGGCTTTATCCAAAGCAGCGTGGGCAGCAGGGGAGGGAGGGGATTCTGCCCCTCTGCCCTGCTCTGCTCTGCTCTGGTGAGACCCCACCTGCAGTGCTGCATCCAGCTCTGGGGTCCCAGCACAGGAAGGACATGGACCTGTAGAAATGGGTCCAGAAGAAGCTGTGTAGATGATGGAGTGTTGTAGCACCTCTCCTATGAGGAAAGACTGTGAGAATTGGGGTTGTTCAGCATAGAGATGACTCCGGGGAGACCTTATAGCACTTTCCAGCTCCTAAAGGGGCTACAAGAAAGTTGGAGAGGGATTTTTGTCAATGGCATGTAGTGATAGAGTAAGAGGTAATGGCTTGAAACAATAGGAGGGTTAATTTAGATTAGATATAAAGAAGGAATTTTTTACAACGAGGGAGGTAAACCACTGGAACAGGTTACCCAGAGAAGCTGTGGATGCCTCATCCCTGGAAGTGTTCAAGGACAGGCTGGATGGAGCAGCTGTCTAAATGAAGGTGTCCCTGTCCACAACAGTGAGATTGGAACTAGATAAACTTAAAAGGTGCCTTCCAACTCAAATTATTGTATGATTCTATGATATTCATCTGGGGAAATTCTGCTAAACAGAGAATAAATTTGTCATCTTTTGTCTGTAGTCCCTGCGTGCTCTTATTCCCCATGAAAATGCCATTTATACAGGCACGGTCATCATGTTTTCTGTGCAGCAAAATTCGGCTAGGATCAGCTGAAAGAAACAGGTCTCAGAAATTCTCTGGAACACACCCCAGACATAGTTCAACTCAAAGAGCAAGCAAGTCTCTGATAAAGATTAAAATATCACTGCTCTAGATCATTATTGGTGCTAGACACTAGGGTTCATGAGTAAATGTGTGGCAATCTTGACCTGAGATAGTTTAATGCCATAGATGAGTACACACAGCAACCCTTAGGAGAAAAAAGTTGATTTGTCTTTCCTCTGGCAGTCCCTGCCCATATACTTCCAGATTTCCTCTGTTAACTCTTGTCTAGTCTCCAGGAAAACATGGGAAAATTCTAGGCATTTTCTACCTAGTCTGAGGCCTTTGCAAAGCTGTCTGTTATTTGGAAAAAATGTTCAACATAATGGCTTACGCTCCTCTTCCACAGCAAGCAGCCAGAGTTGTCAGCTCCATCACAGGATAACCACACCTCACTGTCCTACAAAGCACATGTAATATGGACACAGGTCATATTTGCAAGGGGTATTGAGAATTCAAAGTTCTGAGGAAAAGCTTTAGTTGTTAATACTGACTGGTAGTGGAAACAAAGAAATTGTTTAGACATTACATACCTAACGATGTATTTATTTCCTTATATTTGTAGGTCTTTATTACTGGTTGCCTGAAGTGACTATAAGAACTACTCTTCCTGACATTTGGAGTGTAAGAGAGGAAGAAGGTCTGTTGTAAGAGGTAAGCAGAAAGATTAATACCTTTAAAGTACTAATTATTTAAGAGAAGATAAAAGGGCAGAAAATTCCAATAAATTCCCCTCCATTTTTCACCATGAGAAGCAGAGGATAGATGTAATATGTAATGCTTATATAGTACCTTTTTTTTTCTTTTACTGCTATTGCTTGAAACACAAATTATTCCTGCTATTAAGTGTCTGTGAACAGGAATATAAAACATATAATACCATACTGGCAGGAAAAAAGTAGAATCTGTGCTTAGTTTTGGTGTTATGCAGAAAGTGAAACAGTCAGTTGCATACGACACTCACTGCAGGATTTAAAAATCATTAGAGACTGTTGAAAATGTATGTCTCAAACTTTTAAGTCATCAATTCTTCTTCCTGCAAGTTTCTTAAAATAAAACAATGAGCACTCTCTCTGCATGAAATTATAAGATTTTGATTTAGAACAAACTCAACTTGCTGAATAGCCTAAACCTCAGTATTTCTCATTGTCTTGTTTTGTAGTTATAACTTCAGCTCTATCCTCTCCAGCTTTATTTTTTTGGTATAAAACAACTTACCAGATTAAAAGATTTAAATTAATCTATTTAGGAATACAAATGGCAATCATACAAGCAATTCTGCTGAGGAAGTATAGCATTTGATTAATTCTTGGGGAAGTACTGAAAAAACAATGATTTTTTAAAAAAATTATTAATTAGCCAATGTGGAAGATAATCAGACTGGAAATAATGCAAGTTAAATATGAAGAAATAAATAAAATAGAGACCAAATGTCTTCTCTTCAAAAAAGAAAAAAAACAAATTACTCCGTACTTAATATTAAAGCCAGTCAGAAACTAACCCAAAACATTAAATGTTTTGGCATATTTTTCACAGGGAGAATAGCATATATACCAAACCAGAATTTGGCATTTTTATTCTTTTTTTCTGGGCTCTTAACACTTACATTATTTTTGGTTCATTCTGTAAAAAAATAAATAATCCGGGGGGCTTTGAAATCATGTATTCATTATATGAATTATTATTATATTCAGTGATCTTTAAGTGTCCTGGAAATATTTTCTGGAATGCAAAGACAGCAGCAGCTCAGGTAATTTCTCCCAGTGAGTCAGATTCTCTGCTGACAGCTTATTCCTCCACAGGAAAACAAGGCTGAAATTACTGCTGTTCAAAGAAATTAAGATTCTCTACCATACAATGGGAACAGCTGGGATGAAAAAAAAGACAGAAATGCTCCTGAAAAATGTCTGATAAATGAGCTAACAACCGTTTATTTCTAAATAAAACTTTTTTTGTTGTTTATCTAAAGAATCTTGTTGTATTTTACATGCTACTACTATGTGCAGCTGTGGGATGCTTCATTCCAATACCAAGACCACTTGTCCTTAGAAATAGGGGACTATTTGTGGGGGGAAGGTACTGTGAAACTAATAAGAGATGAAAAATTACTGACAGGCTATCACTCCGCTCTTAGCAGTAGTAACAGTAGCAGAGTACATGTGTGAAAATCAAAATAGCTTTTCAAGGCTATGAGGCCCACCCACCTTGGTATCTGCTCATCTGCCTTTGGGTGCCTCTGGTGCAGCGGAAGGAAATGCCACTGCCTTCTTTTTTTCTTTGCATGTCAGTAGTTTCACAATCTGTCAAAACCATCTTTTAGGATGAAGAAGCCAGAATACAAATAGTGCTGCAGCTTAGTTGGGGTTTCCAGGGAGAAAGCCATGCCTAAATATGTTTTAGATTTTTTTTTTCTTTGCCTTTTTTTTTTCTTTCTTTGCTTATTTTTTGGTTGTTGTTTTGTTTGTTGTTGTTGTTGTTGTTGTTGTTGTTGTTGTTGTTGTTGTTGTTTTGTGTGTGTGTGTGTCTGTGTGTGTGTGTGTAACCCAAAACAAGAAAGAAACCAAAACATGATTTGTCATGACTTCTTGGTTGACCACAAGTGAGTAAAATGGAAAACAACGTATCAGAAGCAGTTATGCAAGTACTTGAATAACTAGCAGACAGTATGCCAGGTAATGCTGAAAATGCTGGAAAAGGGTGAAGAATGTGGGAAAGTTCCAGTAGAACAGGCTTGTGTTCAGGTGCATCTGGTTGGATTTGCAGCCAGAAAAATATGGGTATCATATCCTCAAGAGTGTATGTGCACATCAAAATAAATATGTCCATAACAAGGTTGCCCCTTGTCAGATGCATTATGAAGCTCAAATTTTTACTGTAAATGTTTACTGTTTGTTGTATGTGGGCATGTGCCAAGCTGAAGTAGGCAAAATAACACAGGTAAACAGTTAGTCAGTGCATGCAATAAGCATAAGGTTGGCTGTCTGTGAACACAGACTACTGGAAGAACACATTCTAATACCCTCTTGCCTGTACAGAAGGGCACCCTCACTTCACCACTTGTTGCTGGGAAGTGTTTGTGGTGCTAACCACACTTTGTGACTAAGGAGGCCAAGGTCCCTGACTAGTAGCTTGTCTGTGATGAACAGCCAGGAAATAACACA
The DNA here is from genome assembly GCA_013398595.1 of Tychaedon coryphoeus. Classification (NCBI taxonomy): domain Eukaryota; kingdom Metazoa; phylum Chordata; class Aves; order Passeriformes; family Muscicapidae; genus Tychaedon; species Tychaedon coryphoeus. Next base: position 161,187 of record WBND01001180.1, on the reverse strand, counting down.
CGGGAAAATCATCAGCACAATCAGAAGTGCAGTTGGAACTGCATTTTCACGGAAGACTTGTTACACTCCAAAGGAGAAATTAACTTCATTAGTCAGGCTGACAGTGCAAAGAAATAAATAAATAGCAGACAAGGAAAAAATACCAGTCTTGAAGTAAAAAGGCTGTATTTCTGAAAAGAGAAATGTAATTTCTTAATGTATCTTTTAAAAATCCCTTCAGAGCTTAGTAAATGCCGAATATCATTACATCTTAAAGGGGTTAATAGTTCCAAGGGATGAATTACAAAATGTATTTTGATAGCTTTTTAACTTCTTTAAGATATGACCCTTATTTAACAGTTAGAGAACATTATCAAATCTGTAATATAAACATTCAGCATTTGAAACTCCTTATAGAAAATCCTCTATTTTAGACATGGGTTGTTCTTTGCTGTGTGCCTCCACTGAAACCGCAGTGGAACAGCACCCTAAATATGATCTACCAGCACAGAATAGAGACTGTCTTTGGAGGGCAGTTCTACATGGCAGACTCTGTAAGATTTTCATCCCTTCACTCCCAGATAGACATTACATTACAGAGGGACCTGCCCATGGAGCTAAATCTGTTTCACACAAGTAGTAGGTGCATCCGTTTTTCATTAATTGCTGCTATGCCTGCCTGACACTCTTCATACCACCATGACTCTTGGTCTTCCAAGCTCTCTTCCAAGAGAGCTGAACAGGGCTTTTGTTTGTTTAGGAGTTGGGTCTAGGCCAAGAATGCCCATGTATGTGACTGATAGGGAGCCAGTTTCCAGCCCAAGTAATTCTCATTGTCAGCATGTGAAGGACCAACTGCATCTCCCCTGCCCTAGAGACAGCTGCTCAGTGACAGTCAGAATTTATGACTTCTATTCTCCCTCTTGTACAGTAAAGCCTTCCAGATAAAAATTTTGTGGCTATCAGACAATCTGTGCAAAATATTACAACTTCAGTTTTCCCTAAGATGAAAATTCAGCAAAAAAGAAATCTACCCATCTCTATGACTAAGTATGAAAACCATATAATGCATGTGTGTTCATGTATCTATATATGAAAGTTGTATCTAAAACAATACCATATGTTAATATTTGAAAATTGTAGATCTGATTCCTTTTGTCCTGATGTAATGCCTTTTTCACTCCTGACTATTACCAGCTGTTGAAATGACCTTTGGGAGCACAGGCTTCCTGAGAGCTACTCTGCATTTCAGTAGATGTGAACCAGGCACAGTATGGCAGGCAGATGCAATTTCAGGGTCTCACAAATCAAATACACTTCAGGAACAAAAGGTGAATTTGTTTAAAATTCCTCTAATTCACATTAGTAGCTTGATAATTTAGGTGTCAGAAAAGTTGTGCATCAGTGTAATGTCTGGTCATGTAACAAATACCTGACATTAAAACCTCACAGTTATAGCTATGGAATACCTGAGATTAGAAGGTCAGAAGTGGTTTTCCTTAATTTCTTTGTGTAAGGTTCAAAACTCCAGCACTCAGCCACACAACACACTGAAGTTCAGGTGCCACTTTGATTAGACAACAGCCAATTTGAAGATGCTCACAGAAGCCTATCCCTTTAATTATGGGAAGAATGACATTCCTGCTCACTGTCACAAGCATGGATTAGCCACTGGTTAATACAGGTTTTCTTTTGGTTAACTTAAGCTTCAAAAGAGAAATAAAAATCTTGAAACAGAATTGTTAGAACTTTCCAACCCAATTAAAAATTTTGACTTGTCATTTGGAAAAGCCTACAGCATTCTAAAGGTGCATGTGTGTCTGGTAATGTATGTTGAAAGCTGTTCAACCTTCCAAGTATGAAAATGAGTCACATAATAATGACAATTTAGGTTTTTTTCAAAACATCTATTGGTACCAAAGAAAATACAGCCATCAATATAGATGATAGAGAGCTATTGAATGCTACTGCACTGGTTTGCTGCACTGCTACCTCTTTCTAAAAAGGCTATTATAATGTTTTGAGTCTTTTACCATATATGGGTCCAATAGCTAAATCAGAAAAAAATAAATCCTGTATTTTTGGAAAGCCACTGGATCTAAGATTATTGGCACAGCAAAACTATAGCACAGAAAATTCCATCTGAATGGAGACATTTGACAGTATATTTGCTTCCTGATAGAAACAGTAAAAGAAGTGTTCTTGAAGCTAATTGTGATTGTTGCTGCTTTTCACCAATCCTTTACTGGTGGTGATCATCTTGCCAAAATAAGGTTCACATTTGAACATTTCTGAGAGTTAGCTCACTGTGAGAAACTACAAGCAGATTTCTAGATCATCTGTGGATGCTTGAGGCATTTCTGAGGCAAAACACAAGTTGTGACACTCATTCCTCTCCTTTAGAGGAATTAATAAACCTGCAGCTCTTCTTTGGTCAGAATTTAACAGAACCTAGCCACAATCTTGGTATTTGGATCCATACTTCAGGATAGATGTCGGCATAATTTTGCTGGTCCAAAATGTCAGGGACATAAAAAACCAAAAGAAAAACCAAAAAACAAAAAACATACGGTGATACTCAGTCTAGTTTGAAGAATCCCAGCAGGATTAAATTCAACCGCTTATCAGTTCAATTGAACATTTGCTATGGTATGGACAGAGTGCAAAAGGGAGCATTTCTATATACTTTGAATGCCACCTAGCAAACTGGACCATTAGCTCTACTTGCTAATGGAGCACTGCTATTAAAAATCAAAAAAAAGGTTACATCAAAGGCCATTTTTCCTAATGGGAGCCAAGTCAGTGGTTTTCACCTTGGAAAAGGGTGGAGTGGATTTTTTGCCTACCCAGCAACACACCCAGAGAAGCCCACAACCATCTGGGAGAAGGTTAAGCCAGTTCAGTGTGTGCTCTGAGTGTAGACCCTCCCCTGCTCAGGGAATTCATTCCTGCTTTCCTGAACTCCGCCTGCAGTATCTAGAGGAAAGCAGGCTCGCATTGTCTTCCACTGCTCGCCCCAGGAAACATGATATCATTCTCAAACAAAAGCGGGAAAGCTGACAGATCTATTGAGATGGGTGTGACTACAGCACCTCGCTGGTCAGCCCCTGTGGAAAACGCAGTGACTGGCAGCTCATCGGTGCTGCTGGGCTGTCTGTGCTCTCCATATTTTTATGGCTAATCTCTGCAAATGACTGGTTTCTCCTGTACTTGTGACTTATTGAACATCGTTGCTGTCTGTGTCAAATAGGTACATGAGACCATGCAGGGAAACAGGAGCGACAAGGAAAAAAGTTGGAACAACTGGACTTCCTTTTCTTCTCCATCCATAAAGCTTACAGCACCAGATATTTCCAAAAAGTGTAAAGCTGGGAGTGATCTGAGGAGCAAGTAGGTTGAATCCATGTGCAGCTAAACAATCAAGATATTGAAGCCAAAGACGAGGAATTGGTAATAACAATATGCAGACTATTAGGGCAATTGCTAGATAAGAATATTTCCAAACATCATTTCAACAGATTAAAAACCTTTTTTTTTTTTGTCTGCACTAACCTCTAGCCTTTTATAGGTGCCAAAAGTAACATCTCAAATTCGCAATTTTATTGTTAACAGCTGTTAGCATGTTGCTAATCAAGGAAATCTGTGCAAAGCAATTGTGAAGAAAGTTGCATGGAAATGAGGACTTCTGCCCTTTTTTGCTACTTTCTGGCTTTCATTGCTGGACAACTTGCAGTTCTACAAGCACATTACATTTTTCAGAGTCTAAGGTTATCATGTGACTTGTATTTTTATTTTTGCAGAAGAAACTGACTAGAAAATCAAAATGAGGATTGTAAAAGCGATACTCAAATGTGAAGTAACTTTGAATCTGATGGCAGGAGGACAGCCTTCCTCAGGGCTATACATGTGATAGGTTCAGCAATGTATCTCTAACATTAATGCTGAAATTACTGCAAACTAAATTTGAATTAGTATAATATTTCTGTATACCTTTCTACTGATATATCTTATGATAATTTCTGACTTGCTGAACTAATGACATTTGCTGATAATACTATATAACTGTATTTGAAGTGTTTTTAGTTGATCTTGTATTTTTCCCCTTTTTTGTTCATTGACTTTCATCTAAATTTCACTTGTGGAATCTTGTCTAAAATCAGTTACTGGAATAGCTACACACATGCAGTGCACAGCTAGGTCATAAAGTCAGTCACAGAAGAAGCTGACATTTGCTCTGTATCCAGAGCACATTTCTTAGGGAAAAATGGTTTCAAAGTTTTTAGCTGTATTAAAAAATTAGTACCATTTGGCAGAAAAAAATCCTTGCTGTAACATGTGTCAACAAATAACTTCAACAGTTAAAAGCCTACATGTAGTTAAGTCACCCCCAGCTGCTTGGTCCCAGTCCTGCCCTCACCCTCTGTAAGAGCTCTACACAGAACAGTGTACTCACTGAAACAATCGTGAATACTTAAATCAGTAAAGGTAAACGCTGGAGTGAAGGGTAGACAGTAAAAGGGTAGGTACATACTATGTGAAAAACAAAGAAAGGCATGACAGGTCCATTATAGCAATTAAAGCCAAAGTTTACCTGAAATCAACAGGCTGAATCCATAGAGAACCAGGTGTGCTAGAGGGTCCATGCTTTCCAAAGTGTATCCATCCAGTTCTTACAGTCGCTCATGGAGTATCCTTTCCCCGGGGTAGACCTTTAGCAGTTACTCTTGTCCTGCATGGTACGCTGTTTACAAGTCACAGGCAAGAAATCAGAGCACTGGCGCAGGCTGGAACAGTCTCATTGCTGTCTGAGTACAGGGAGTTTAAGTTCCTTTTTCCTGTTTCCTTTGTAGATTAGGATGGGAAAGGCAGGATCTTAAAGGCATTTTTGTATCAGCAGGACTGCAGGGCAGTGCAAATCTCGTCCATCCAGCAATACATCAAAACAATTATCTGGAGCTGCTGGAGAAGCAGGGGACTGCTGTTGTTCACAGTCAGCAGAATGGGAACAATGATGGCATCCTCCGGCAGGCGGGAGAGTGCAAGTAAAACATCCTCCACCTAGGAACAGTAGGTGGAAAGCATTATTATCTCCTTCTTAAAGTCCAGGTCTGCTAACTTCTCAGAGTGCTATCGTGTTTTCCCTTATTTATTTGATCCACATGTTAGCTGCTAGATGCAATGCATTTCTGCACACAATAATGAAAATATGAAGTAAACAGTAACAAAGCAGCCAGCTGAATCCAATATAGACCAAAGCCATCCACAATCCAGCAAACTACTCCCTTAGTTAATGTATTTTACTGGAAACAATTTTTCTTTACATCTGACAATTGGAAACAGACTGAAAACTTGTTGCAATAATAAATTTCACACAGAGTTATTATGACTTCAGTGGGATTAAAATGCCCGCATCACTCAGGGAGGTCTTGAAACTAGGAAGATAAAATAAAACACAAAGAAAAGCAGGAAAAATAATTTAAATAAATGGAAAGGCAGCATTCAAATATATAAACAGAATTGAAAATAAAGAGCAATTTTATTTACCGCTTGACTAAACATGATCCATGGCAATATAACATTTGGAAGTTCTATAGTCCTGTCAAGATGCCAACACACAGAATTACTTATATGAAAGTACAGAAAAAGGAACGTTCAGCAAAATTTTGGAAACGGGGTATGGGGTTATCATACTGATTTAATTTCCTTTTTAGTCTTTGCTTATAGTGCAGATTTCACAAAGGAAGTCCTGCACACCCAAGATCTATTGCCACAAGGAGAGAAGGGTTACAACCACAGCAAATGGGAAGGCACCCCAGAGTTCCTTATGTGTGTCCCTCCTGCCCCTCCATATAACTAAAAGCCAAACCAGGCCGAAATTTATATCGAAAATACCTTTTGGGTGCAAAAACATAGTATGAGGTGCAAACACTACTACAATTCTTCTCTTACATGTGAAGCAGCAGAGATTACTCCTTTCCAACTGCACCTTAGCTTTTATAAGCCTGCAAGCAGAGATACCTCCAATATCAGAACACTTACTGTATTAGCAGATACTAAGTATTATTGTATTTCCTATTTAGTGGATAACTCTGTTTTAGCACTTATTTAACCTGCTTATAAGTTGGCCAAATCCTCAATTATTTTTTAATGTATTTTGATTTGTTGAGGGATGGGGAGCAGGGTGGAAGGAGAGGGAAGTTAAACAACTGAAGTCAACGCTGTGGTTATTCGATTGCTATGCAAAATTTAGAAGGGTTTTTAAAATTTTCACTTAAATCTCACTTTCCTGCTGTAAAGAGGTCACTGAGGAGAAATGCATCGTGTTTCCATTTGAAATACACCTAAATGGAAAGCAATGCTCCTAATACTGATTTTATAGTATGAAAAATGGGCCAGGTGAGCTGTTCATTCTTTTGTGAAGAACCAACTTGTGCTCACTGATCATTTCATCTGCCATGATGCCAAGGTAGTTATTTATCTCCAGAACAGAGTGGACAGCCTGAACATGCAGCATTCCACAAATACAAGAAGGTTGCAGAGGCCTGCTGAAGCCAGAAGAGAGGAGATACATACTAACCCAAGTAAGAATTTTTTTAGGGTACCAGCATCAGCAGGATTGTGTACTTGATTCCTGTTTCATTACAAAACTTCATTTTTTGAAGAAATAAATAATAGCATCTATAATTCAGCAAACAATAAAGTATTCCACTTAGGTCTGTTTCTATTTGGAAAGCTCTTAAGTGCCACAGTTTAAATACTTATCCCACTGTCAAAATGATTAACATTATAAACTTTTTCTACTGCAGAATTTAAAGTATTTCAATATTCTGATTTACTCTCACTCAACATTAAGTGTCTGCTAGGTCTACACTTCATATTTTCATCCTTATATTTCATGAGACTGGATTGTAAGTATTTTTTAAGGTAGGTCATATCAATTTTGTGTTCTTTGAACTGTATGATTGGGTTAGTGAGTGACATAGAAGTGCAGTAGAATTGTCTGTCCTCCCCAAAAAACAGACAGTCCTTAGCTAATGAGGATCCTGAGTGTCAGCCTGCATTCACTATTAATGACCTGAAGAATTCCAAATAGCCTTTGGCAAAATCAGCCAGTAAAAGAAACCAGATTAAAAGTAAGAATGGCGCAAGGAGTAAAATATGGTACTAAGTTACTCTTAACTTTTATTGCATGTGGGGCTGTTGACTACCAGGCTGTCCAATGAACATCCTTGCCACATCTTCAGGTAGGTACGCAGCTGTACTTTGGCTCCATAGACCGCACTCCTGTCTTTTCTAAAGGTACTTGGAAAGACTCCAAAAGTTTCAAAGAGTTTCCCTCAGAAACACCAGTTTTGTTGATTGTTAACTGCTGATTTAAACACTTTCACATCTTAACCCCCAACACAATGGCATGCATGAATTCAAATTAGTTGCAGCAGGGAAACAAATGGTCTTCCAACATGTAAATATAACCCTAGCATTAAACATGGCTCTTCATAATTCTCTTTGCAGATGGCTAATTTTATGATGTCAAGTGCCCTGAACTACTGACACCAGGCTTTCCTCTTTAGATAAGCAGCATACTTGTCTCAAGGACAACTCATTCATACATGCTGTACCACATGGAAATATGTGAAGAAGAAAAAGAAACAATGCCATTGCACTTCTTTAGTCAGGTAGATGTGTTAGCAGAAATCATATGTCCTCTTGTAGTGTTTGGTTGTATTATATTTTTTGGAACCAAGCCATTACTTTGGCCTTGACATGATGTTAATGTGTGTTAGTAGGAGGCAGTAAAGGAACTTTAGGAATGACTACTCATCACAGTCAGCTAATGTGAAACAAAGGTTCACAAATTATGGGGTTTAAGCTTCTTTTCTCAAACAAATCCTCTGGATCTGCTCTCCTCTGGAACATGGCCTACGCTGCTGAGGCCAGCCATAGCCCCTAGCCATCTACCTGGGACCACCTGGAAGTGAGAGGTAGCAGCCAGGAGACCAGGGAGAGGACATGTGCAGCTGCTGACGGGAGCATTCAGGATGAGCACTTCCCCTACCACTCCAGTGGAAGTGGTAAATAGAGGGAGTAAAGGTTTCTGAGGTACATGTCATGCAAACATGGACAGGACAGTATGGAGGAACAGTGCTGTTGAAATGGGTGGTTCTGAGAAACGTTAAGGTGAGGTAGAAAAGGTAACAGTTTTTTCTGTGCCTCATTCTGAGGAAGTGCAGTTTCTTTATGCCTTTTCTACTGTTTCTCCTGCATATGAATTTTTAGAAGGCAATTCAGGGCTGCGAACAGAGCTATGATCCACTTCTTTTGTGTATTCTTGTTTTCTTTTCTAAAAAGAATTTCTCTTGGAGAACACCTGGAAAATGGCTGAGTACTGAGAAGTCTATGGAATGGTTTAGCCAAAGGGAGATGTTTCCTTTCCTGTCTACCTTGATGCTGAAATGAGAAGGAATTTACTGAATGGAATTAAACACAGAACTTGATGGGTATCTTACGTTTCTTTCAAAGGGAAAGCTCAGCTGATGAAAAAACACAGAAGTATTTCAGAGTAAAGTCATTGTGGAGGACATTAGGCCATTTGCACAACAGCTATGCTCTGAAAACTTCTACTCTGTGAGTCACATGTATTCCTCTGAAGAATGCTTCATGTATGTTTTAGAACATACATGGCCTGCTTGTTGTCAGCAGAAGGACAAAAAAAATTGCTTCTCTATTCTACTATTTTGTTGCAATTTTTTTACAATATATTTTGAATGGCAAATGAGTCTGTGTATTTACGTTTCACAGCAACAATTGCATATCCAAATATCTTTAGAAATTGATATTAAATCTCCCCAAATTATGCACAGCAGTAATACTGCTTAAAGTAAAAGGGCAGGAACAAGGCAAATTTCATTTTTTTGCTGTCTGGAGAAATAAAGATTAATTTAATAAGCCTCTTAATGCGTGTGATCTTTGCAGATCTGACTGTTATTTACAAGGACAAGGAAAAGGGTCACGTCAGCTAGATCTCAGGGGTAGTGTTGTCAGCCGTTAGGGTTACAAAAATTCATACTTAATAGCCTGCTTGTACAACCTACTATCTTCCACTGACTAATTATCACACTGTTAGTATGATTTAATGGTGCTTTTTAATAGTGATTTTGAACAAGTACAACTTAGTGATAAATTTGCTGTCCACCTGCCTCTTCTTCCAAATTTGGGATTGGCAATCTTACAGAAATCTTGGAAATCTGAAGGTTTTACTTAGAATTTTTTCTCTCATGCATAACTGTTAAAGTCACTGATGCAACAGATAATCACTACAGCCACTATTTTCTTTTTCTTCCTAATTTTAAGAGGTGCTGAGCTCCCCTTACATCACAAGTATTCACGGGCAAACTTGAGTTGTATATTGGAGAGAGAGGTCTTGTACCTTACTCATCCCTTGCTGCATAGCAGAAATCTTGGGGGTGATACAAAGACACCAGTGCTCAGTGAATCAAGCTCAGTCACTTTAAATTGACATAGCTTTCAAGGAATTAGCTCTACAAGAGGAAACAAGAGTGGATAATTTTACTTTTTTTTTTTTTTTTTTTTTTTTTTNNTGTGGAACATTTCCTCCCATTTTACGCATTTGGCATATTGTCCAGTTAGTCCTCCTTCCTGAAAGAAGGACCTCTAACTGTTGAGTGCCAGTCAGTGCAAGAACATTTCTTCCTCTGCTCCAAGGTTCTGTCAATCCCAACAAATGATTGATCAAAACTAGGATTTGAATTCAGATCATCTCTGTTGCAGTGAATGCTTAAAGGCTTCCTTCCTCTTGACTCAAAAAGATGACAACTATTTTGTTTGGGAGTAATCCAGTTTACTTCTGAGTGACTGACCTGCATTTTAGAGCCTTCCTCTGCACATGCAAGACATACATCATTTGGTGCTCCGCTGTTATTCATATCATGCAGGTGTTCAAGTGAACTCCAATTCTAGGACCACCTTCTGAAGGGTTTTCACTCCAATTGCTACATCCACCACACCCAGATGATTTATCACCATGAGACACCAAGGAGCTCACTCAAAGCAGATACTTTAAGAACAGTAAGTAAGCTTTTAGTATCTTTCTCCTCAAACCAAGACATTCCAATGGCTAGCACCTCTTCCATAAGGCCTGCACTATGCCTTGTATTTTTGTTTTATGCTTGCAGTAGGAAAATAGAAGTGTACTGAAAGAACTTACAAACACTTCACCTTGGAAACGTCCATACAATTGTGAAACAGCAAATACTCGTAGTAGAAGCCATTAACTCAAGTTGTCAGGCAGAAAAGACTCTAAGTGTTCTGCCTGTCTGGAATTGCTCACAGGAATTTTTATCTTCTGAGATCACTAAGAGAAATTAAAAAACAAACTTATTTTGAAAGAAAAACAAGCTTTTTAAAATCACCATGAAAAGTAATGAAGGCAAGATGAAGCAGGAAGACCAACAAGAGGATTAACCTCTGCTTGCAGCAAAAATACAGTTTGCCTGGAAATATGATCTCCTGAATACATGGGAACAAGGTTGGTGCACTGTCATATCATCAGCTGGGAACAACAGCAGTCATTCCTGTGCTCGCCCTCAAGCACAAATAACATGGCAGCATCAGATCCTTAGGTTGACAGCTTTTAAACTGAAATGCTTCTTTTCATACAGCATGTCATTGGAGTGGGATGTGGAGTGACAGTATCTGTCAAACCTGGCATCCTAAGGCCTCAATGGCATCTTACTGAAGGGAGACCGGGTATGGGAACTTTTAACAAACTGCATACAAGTAATTCCATGGACCTTGTTGAGGTGTGCCCTCATACGTTGAGCAGTAGCTGACTTAAGGCACTGCAAGGTCCCTGGATCCATTCCCTAGATCGAATGATAGACTGGTCAGCTTCATCTCAGTCTCCGAAAAAATTGTGGAGCAACTAAGGCTGGATACGATTTCCCAGGACAGGAAGTTGATCATGTGAAGAAAACACAGATTTACGAAGCAGAAATTATGCTTAACCAACCTGATAGCCGTCCACAATGAGGCAACTAACTCAATGTGCAAAGAGAGAGGTATGGATGTTGTTTACCTCAACATAAGCAAGGTGTTTGCCAGAATTTTCCATTAATTCCCCACATATAAGCTGACAAAGTATGGTTAAATAAGCAGGCTTGGGACTCACTGTGTCGTCAGGGGACTGAAGTCCAGTTGGAGGCCATCAATATGGAATACCACTGCCATGGATATGGGGGCAATACTGTTCAACCTTTTCACTGATGACCTAGACGATGGGTCAGAGTTCACCCTCAGGAACTTTGCAGATGACACAAAGCTGGGAGGAGTGGCTGATAAATCATACGGGTGCAGTGCTGTTCAGAGGGATCTAAATAGGTAAAGCAGGCATCCAAGGATGCCATGAAGTTCCACACAGATACAGGAACAATCCTGCCCCTCTGGAAGAACAATCAGGCAGGCACTCCTGCACACTGAGGGCTGAGGGGCTGGATACTTGCTTTACTGAGAAGGACCTTGGAGCCCTTCCTGGTGTACACCAAGCTGACCAAGAGGCAGCAACACACAGCAAAACAGGTCAGCAGTATTCTGGGGAAAGTTAAGAAGAGCATTGCCAGGCAGGCTGAGGGAGGTGATACTTACTCAGTCCAGGTGAAACAGGTGAGCAGAAGAGATTTTAAATATCTCCATTCTGCAGATGCTGCCAGTTAATTCATGTCCTCTCAGTGTGAAGTCATAGCACAAAATGGATGGAAGATTGCTTGGGTAGAGAGCAACCTGTGTTACTGAATTAGTGTCCTGATGTATACAAAGAAGCTTTAGTGAAAAAAAAAACATTATCTGGTACCTAAACTGTGCCAAAAAAAAAAAAAAAGAGTTAAAGAAAAAGTGATTTTCACTGATACTTGAGGAACTACAAAGGGATACAATTTACTCAGCTCACTACTAGGAGAGTTAATAAACTTCCAGAGGGATATGAAACACTTGCCTACACTAGCTCATCACTCAGAACCCACACAATTCTTTTCAGCCATAGGCACTATGACTGCTATCTAGGACCATAAGAGTGAATTGTTAAGACAAAGAATGTGTGATGAGATTCTAACACAGAAATAGGTTATCTGAATATAATTCAGGACAACAAGGAAAAGAACAGTATCCTGGAGAAAAGGGTTTCATGACAGGCACCTCCTGGGAACACAGAAAAAACCTGTGAACTTTACCATGCTATCTTACAGAACCACTACCAAGGAATAAACCTTCCCCTGCCCTGAGAGAAAGCAAAGTCAAAGCAGTTTGTTTATTCAGTCTGCAGCTTTTTTCCATTGTTCATTACAATATGTTATTCTAGCACAAGTGGAATTCAGGAGGTGATCTCTCTGGCTGACGGTTTGATTGGTGAGAATATTAGACTTCAACTTTATCTCTGCAAATAATGGGCTTTCTCTGGAATAGCTGAAACTCTGACAGGAAGGAAGAGACTTTAGTGGGAATTTCCCCTAGATAACAGTCCTTAGTTTATAGAAATCCTGTTCTATTATCTCTAAATATTCTAAATATATAGAGCAACACCATTTAGTGTGGTGAATATAGCAAATGAAATTAGCAAATAGAGTGCTCTCGCACAAATCTTCAGTATCTTTAGCTTACAGATTTCTTTATACTCAAAATGATGATCACAGATTTGAGGAAATTAGTGACAAAAATACAGAACTATTTTAATGGAGTCAGAATATTTCCTATTAATTTCTCTACCACAGTTTCATGAGGAGAGGTGCATATTCTACCTCTTCTCTGGAAAACTTTTCTACGAGAGAGAAACAACTAAAAATCCAGATACCACTGCTTTTTAGTAGCTTCTTTCTACAAGCCTAGTTTACTGTTTAGCTAAGATTTCTATCAATAGTAACTGTGCTTCTTCTACTTGATCAGGATTAGCTTACAATATACCAGGTGAAAAAAATTATCAATAATCAGTTTATAAATACATTATATGTAGAATGTGAGACAGGTATATAAGTGGAGATTTTTTTTTATTTAAATATTTTCTAAAATTTCTGTATCATAAAGTACATTTTTATTTTCTAAGTCCTGTTTTTGTTCTATGTTGAAACTCCTTCTTGTAGATTTTTGTCAGAGGTTCCATATGACACTGCTGCTTGAAACTGAAGGGAAAAAAACATTGCAGAAAATACAAATAATTTTCTTTGCTATTTCCTTTACAGGTGAATACTACAGCAGTAAAATGCTCCACACAAAATCACTGTCAGCTATGTTTCACTACTTTTCAACAGAGTTTGCTCTTTATAATTAACATCTTAAAAAATAAGGAACTTAATTCTCCAGTAGGAAATGAAAATTTGCTGGCATTTTCCTTTATTGTAAGATTTTACACTATGAAGCAATTTCGACTTTAAAAGATGCTTCTCATCCTTAGATGCTTTCCTTACTTGGTATAAATAGCTACATATATAGGTATGGTATGCTGATATTACCATAACTTACTACACACTTCACTTGAGATAATGCACATGACAGCCTGTCAAGCAGTTCTGCTCCATTTGGCAGGGGTAGGACTACAAGGCAATTAGAAATTCAGTGTGTCACACTTGAGATGCAATTCAGCAATGGGCCTCAGTAACTCATTAGACAGTAGTTCTTTTTGTTTCTAAAATTTGTGTGTTTATTTCTAAAAATTTTAAACAGTGCAAAATGAGGGATAGTATTAAAATCTGTAACTTCTAAAAGCCTGGAAAAATAATTTTAAGAATGTCTGTCACCCTATTGGTGAGTGAATGATCTCAACAGTCCAGCTTTCCACGCAGCCTTTGCACATCTCTCATTGTTGGTCCATTTGGGCAGGAAGGAAATGCCTGGGTTCAGTTCTTGGTGTTCTGTAAAGCTTCTATGAGAGCTTTGTTGTATTCTTTGACCAGCTTTCTTGCATTTTTCATTATTGGCTGGTAGTCACTCTCCTGACTTTTTGTTGCTATGACTGATTAAAATAATTAAGGAAACAAACTGCCAGTGTAAACATGAGCATAATCACAGATCACAAGGGAACCACAACACCATACATCTCCTTCTGTGAAAACTGTCAAGGGATGAAAGGATGAAAATAGTGGAAAAAACTCAAACTGGGGCTAAAAGATTTACACTAATTTACTAGCTGCCATCTCATGACAAACACTGCAGAAAAAGGAAGCGATAGTATGCCTGAGTCACTTTTGCTTTTTGTATACGTATATATACATAGGCAGTAAGACCCTCATGAAGGACTCTGCCTATTGTTACATTGCAAACCAAACCATTTCAAGGCACTCAATAATGTGCAGCCATACAGTCTGGCTACAAAAGTCCAAGAAAGAAGCTCCTCTCCAGTAGCCCAAGCAGACATAAGTACTCTGTATAAGGGTCTGCACTTGGATAGGCAATATTTCATACCAAGTTAGGAGATTCTTTAATATCCTGATCAACTTTTTCTCTTGGTTTGTCTTACAGTCTTTTCTGTTAAGAAAAACTGCGTTAAAGAGTATTGCCTCAATAAAATATTTCTGTAGAGTCTCCCTCAAAGAGAATGTGGCTCCAACCATATTACACTGTCCAAAACTTCTTTTTTTTTGTATTTTTGGTATTTTTCTATGAATTAGAGCACTGACCAGATTTGAGAAATGGGTATTTGGTATGTGCAGAAAACAACATTATATATATATATATATATATATATATATATATACACACATAGATACAGCTATACATATACGCAATAATTACTAATAATTATCATCACCATCAGTATTAATTCTGTGATAGCTAGGCTATTACAGAATTGCCTGAAATATATCCCGTGCCACTTTCTGAGACATTAGAGAATTCACTGTCCAACACATTACACTAGATGTTGGGGTCTAGTTTTGATGTTACCTTTACCAACTACATTTGTACTGTAATCATGTAACAGTGATTTTGTCTATCTTAGAGATTTTAGATTTTTTTAAATAAAATTTATTTATTAAATAATTTTTAAAAAGTAATTTTATTGCAGTGAATTCACTGCCCCTAGAATATAAAATAAAAGTGCAGCCTGGTCCTATTCAGCTCTCTATCTAAGGAGATACAAATCTAACTAAGGAGAGAAATAGAAAAATAGTATCAGATGAGAAGAACCATCAATTCTAATTAAAACAAACTTCAGTGCTTTTCCTAATTTCAAAAAATATCTTATGAAAGCCATTTGAAAATCAGCAAGTAACAATTTTGCTGATATGATTACTGGCGTACAACCTGTTAATTTGAAATGCATAGAGAGCTACAAGACAGTTCCCCCACCTCAGCATGTTTTCAAAAATGCTACACTGGCAGATTAACATCTGGAGAGATGTGAAGATGAACTTTGTATGAAACCTAGAGGCAAACCTTAGAAAGAAGGAAAAATTCCAGACTGAAAGACAAAGCTTATGCTTTAGGACCCTGTAATATTGTTTCAGACAACACATGCAAGTCTTGCTATATATAATATCTATCAACTAACCAGATATTTGCAAAGGATTGCCTTTCCCCTCCTCCCCAGTCTTCTGCAGTCCATTCCGTCCTGTCTTATTCTGCTGGAGGAAACAGACTTCTTCCTCAATTAACAGTGTGTGAATTTGACTCTTACTTCTTAAAGAAAAGGATACACTCCTTCATCATAAAGTTATTTTGCTCAAGGTGCTGCCACTTCCTTTCCAAATTTGTAAGCTGAAAACACAAAAAGAGCCAAAAATGAAAATGGTAATAATTACGCACATATTTTACACAAATAATTTTGCATTAGTGCCTTGTACTCTATCAACACATAAGATCAAAGTCATTTCACACTAAAAACACAGAAAAGCGAAACAATGGCAAAATGTTTTTAAAGCTGCTGATGATTAACCTGCATATATAATTTAGCACTTCATAGTCCACCTCTACAAAAGCACTGCATGCAACTGCAGTGACAGATGAAAAAATCAGATGAGAATTCAAGAAATAAAAAGGTGAAAAATTCAGAGAGATACTAATTCTCATCATGTTTCATATCATTTAGATTGATCTTTTCTTAGAATCAGTAGGATCTAAAATCACCAAAGATACAATATTTCCTGACACTGTCTTGGACTTTGCACTGCACAGAAGAAACTTCCTTACTTCCATAGTTAAGTTTCCTGTCTGATGCCAGAAGTTGTGATAAGAACAGAGCTGCAGTGAGAAGATTGTAAGAGTGTGGGTTCAGTGCTGGCACTTCTTCAATACTTTCAGCATCAACAGGAAACTAATGTGGACATTATATTGATGGCTGCTTCCTTGCAATACAATTTTATATTTGTTTTTCTGATGCTACTGTTCAAGGTTCTGCATTTCAAGATATGAAGATGTTATTTTTAAAAGTAAAACTAAAATCACTCTAAGACTAAACTTTAAGTGGAAACTAAGGTAATAAATAAGGAAAACATTGCACTATATAACTTAAAAGCTAATTCTTAAGGTGGAAGAGATGAAAATAGTTTCTGTGTAACTCAAACCTTAACAGTAAAGAATCAGTTATCTAGTGCACAAGCTTGCAGCAAACAAGGCAATCATTTGTCTCCAAGACTAGGTATTTTGGACCAAATAGAATTTTTATTGTCCTCTTCGTAGACATTGCTGCACATACAGCCATTACAGGAGCCTGGAACTGAAAGTTTTATTATCTTGCACAGATAAAAGGAAAGATTCAGTGTATTTTTATAGTGACTGCTTGAAGTTGACGTCTTACAAAACTGCCCAAGTCCTTTACATTTATGAACACTATCTGTACATCAAAATGCTTGATGCATGTCAAGTAATCAGTTATTATAAGACATACCTTAATTCACCCTCATTTTTTTACACTCAGAACATAAAAAGTAAAGAAAAAAATCCTTCTCATATGCATGAAAATAGAACTGCCACAGCTTAATGAAGTAAAGAAATGCTGTACAGCTACTATTTTATATAAAACGTTAAGCCTCATTATGCAAGCATCTTAATACTGTTTGGGTATGCATTTCTCATTTACCTAAACTCTAGAATTCGATCTTTGCAAAGAAGATACACAGTATCTCAAGTCTTGCACACTTTGGCATGTAGCTTTGAGGATTTATATCATCATCCTAGAATGATTATAACAATCCAATGCTACAAATGGACACCTATGCCTCAGTCAGAGCTATGCCTTCTCATTTGCTCCATGACATTTATTTCAGAAGAAAGTCAACTTAAACAGTACAATATGACCTTCAGCTTTTACTGAATTAGAAAAAAAAACAGTTCTAAAGGACAAATATCTCAACAGCCTCAATCAATAAAAAAGTGAAATGCATTAATAAAAATAAGTTTCCCTTTCCACCTTAAGGTGATCAATTTTTCTTCTGTGCATTCAAACATATATGCCAATAAAGTTCTGATGCAAAAATAACAGAAATTTATGTGTGTTCATAATGAAAGACTAGAAGCTGCCTAAGATGTTATAAACATCTTCTTTCCTGATTCACTTTTGAAATGTAAACATACATATATACCAAAGTTGTTTAAATGTGAACAGACCCTTAAATTTCAGTGGCCTGCAAAGAGCAGAAGAATTGGAAAAAGGAAAATGGAATTAATAGCACAGATTTAAAGAAAAAAAAATTATCATCATTGCTTGAAAGCAAAAGGGATCTTAGCTAATTAGTAGTGACTTTTTTTTTTTCCCCTACTCTTTCTTTTTAAGCTTGTCCTCAAACTACTGAAACAAAGAAAGGGCAGAAGGTAGAGAGTTCTGAGCAAGATTAACACAAACTTAAAGGATACACAAAACTTTTAGCTCTCTGCTAGTAATCTAAAGCTTACGAGCCATTTGTTGGCACAATATTAACTTTTGTTTGAAAACAGCAAATAAAGCTACATACATACAACATATGACTTAGAAAACTCACTGAGAAAGAACAAACAGATTCTGTCTGCACAATGCTTCATATGTATAAGAAAACCAAAACCAAGAAAGAAACAACTGAAGAGATTATATGTAACTTGACCTATACCTGAGAATGGGTCTCATTTTCTTGCAGCTCCTTCTTTAGTGTCTCATACTCCGTACTCAAATGCTCCATTATTTTCTTAAAAGCATGGCTGCGTTTCGTTAATTTTTCTTTGTCATCCTGGAGTTTCTAGTTAGAAAAAAGCCCAACACAAACTGATTAATGGATGAGTTCACTTGCTGTAGGCTGCAGGCACATTACTTCAATTTACCTTTCAAGATGCTACTTTTTGCTTTTAGAACAAGACCACATCCATATGCATAAAGAACTCCTAGGTTTTTCTCTAGCACTGCATGCTCTATCCCAAAAATAATAATGATTATGACCAAGTTGTATTCTTAGACAATACTGTATGAGCACCAGTGGGAATGCTGAAATTAAGAATTTGTGGAAATTCTCCTTTGCTTGTGTTCTGTGTTAGATTGCTAAATTGAAAGCTATGGGTAGTCATAAATTACATACGAGTTTAGCTGAATCGTTAAAATAGAATAGGGAGATTTTGTGGAAGGAGTGTATCAAAAGATACTTAGCTGAATACCTGCAATATGTACTCAGTTAATAAGTCACACATACAAGCAAAATAGTACTTGGATTCATTTACACTGATGCACAATCCTGTTTTTCAGCTGTCAGGAAGGACTGTCAATCACAAAACTGGATTCCCCCCCACTAGCTGTTCAAAAGCACACACTTTGTTTCATCCCTTTCAGTACCTTTTTCTTTTCTTCTCCTGATGCTTTTAGAGCTGGCAAATTATTGTAGATATCCAACTCTGCTTTTGTCTGTTCAATTTTGTCTTTAAGAGAAGCCAGTTCACCAACCATCTTGCCCTCCAACAGTTCCATTTTCTGTAGGTCCATCTGCAGTTTTTGACTCTCTAGATCACCAGACACATGATCTCTAATTAACAGTATTTTTTGTTTCATAATACATAGCCCATTATATAAACATTTATGTTACATTTAACTAATATAAAAAGTTCCTAAATATACTTCTGATTTTTTATATTTATGGAACTATTAATGTGAAGGAAATAAAATCTTCACAACCATGCCACAAGTTAGACTCATACAGTACAATTACTGTCTTATAATCCATAAATGAACAGTAACGAAAATGTGATGATCTTCTGTTTCACAGTGTTTCTATTTTTAATGTTTATAGCACCACACAATTAATTATAGCGCTACAATCTTAAAGCAGTAGTGATAACTTAGAAAAAGTTTATTGCAATGATGCACACAAATCAAAGAACTATTTTTGTTATTTTTTTAGCATACTGCTATTTTTATTTGTGCTGCTTGAATATGGATAAGGCTTAGTTTTGGGTCAACAAATAGCCAAACTTGCTTTAAACATTTGCTTTGTACAGGAAAACTTTCATACATACTTTCAAATATCCACAGAAAATATCACAGCTTACAACATCAACATGGGTTACAACATACAGCATTTACTTCTGACACTCCATTAAAAACATAACAGAGTTACAGTAATTAAAGGAATTAGAACTATGAGTGGATCCTGACATAAAGAGGACTCTAGAGACTGAAACTGTCCAGACATGAGACACGAGAGAGAAGGAAAAATACAGCTACACAAAGTAATAAAACCACTATGGCTCAGTCTGAGGGTAAGCTACCTACCCAAAGTGGGGAAGGACTAAATGTTGGCTAGATTTAGTTTGGAGGGTTTTGTGGCCTGACCTGTCACTGCATTTCGTTCACATTCCTGAGCATTAAACACATGGCCACATCTTCTTAAGTTTCAGATCCGCATCTAACTCAGAAGAATGACACAGATAATATACAGTTTTTTCCTACACTCCAAAGTATCAGGCAACATGGGCTACTGGGAGGAATGAGACTGCACAAAAAATATTTTCTTGGCATAGGTTTGCATTTTGAGATTTGTGCTGATCTGCTGAAAAAAGAAAAGAAAATTTCCTCCCCAACTTAACCAAAGCAGTATAAATCTTTAAGGCAGAACAAAATAGGTATGTCTATGTGACAGAAAGGGTGTTCACCTTTCCAAAAACTGGGTATAGTTTTGTCAGTGGATTTATATGGGAAAATCGCTCCTGATCAAAACACTCTCAGAGCAAGATTTTGCTACTCATCTCTCTGCTTGTGTATTTATGCCATATAGTTATATTTTAGAGTGAAACACTTCCTTTTATTAACATTTCTGGCTTATTAAATAGCACTTTTATGATTTCTTTAGGAACCTCAAAATAAATAAAAACAAAGAAAAATCAAGATTTTAATATACCATTTGAAATTATCCTGAGTAAAGTTGATCCATAAGGTAAGACTGAAAGTGTCCTCTGTGTGCAAGGGGCATTTATACAAATACAAAAAATGCCCATGCGAATTAAAAGAAGGATTTTAAATTAAAATATTTTTGATTGCTTCACATGGAAGTAATTCGCAGTCTGCCATCCACGGCAAAGGCCTTAAGGAAACACACTGTGTCTACAATATTTCACAACTGCTCCAAGCTTCACAATGAAGTTTCTAGTATTGGTCAATGACAGATTGTAAACCACAACTAAACAGATCACAGCTTTACTCCTCTTGTCCCTGCTGCACTGTGGTTTAAACACAAATGCTTAAGGGCATCAATAAATAAGAGTGTTAGATCACAAACAGTAAAAAAATACAGTAATAAAAAAACTCAGATTGGAAGGAAATAGCAGAAAACAACTATAGATGCTCATGAGAATTTACTTAGGTCTTATCACAGCATTTGCAACTTTAATATAGATGCTCTATTATATGTATTTTGTTATTTTAAAATTATACATAGTTGACCAGTTGGAATTTATTTCTCACATAAAGAGCAGTACCAATCTAAATGCCAAAAAGGTGAAAAAAATTATTGAACTATAATGCCTTATACAACCACAATGTGACTGCAATAGGTATTTCTATCCATTCACACTTCCTGGAGAAAGAAACTGGAAGGGGCAAATTTTATCCTTATTCAGCAGCAGACTCAATGCAAAAACCTTAAAACTGAAAAAAACTCAAAATTCCTCTAGGGGAAGAGACAGGAAAAGGATGCAGCCCAGTTCCTTCTGATAGGCCATGAAGTTGCAGCATCTAGCATGCAGTGTGTATGCAGTGGCAAATTCTCAGAACAAACTACAGTGACCCAGGGAAATGTTTTTGGGAAACTATGCCATCAGTGCTTTTGTTTACCCTTCATGGTTTCCTTTTCTTTTAAAATTTTTAAAAGGTTCTGCTGGTGGACTTTTTATATCTTTGTTATGGCACGAAAATATGGAAATAGAGATTTTAATCATAAAAAAAAAATCCTGAAGATGACTGTGCTGTAATTCAAAGGTTAGAGGGAACTTCAACTGTGCAAACTGATAATTCTTTGTATTTCTGAAAGAATCTTAAGTTGTTTGTTATACTGTCTGTGAATCCTAGCTGTCAGACATTTACTTAGGAATAATTTGTCTGCTAAAAATTATGTACCGTAACTTCCTCCTCCTCCCTTGCAGAACAAGAAATTTTTCTTTCAATAACGCCTCTATAGCACTACATGCTTCCAAAACATCCTTATATTGTAAAATAGTCAGAAATTACGTTTATATGAAAGAACAAAAAGTTGTATTTGAACTTTTAATACAAGAACCAGAAATTTAAACTACACTACAACTGCAAAATGAATAGCTGCAGACAAGCAACAGTAAGTGTTTAAACACACAACAGAAAATCAATTTCTCGAACATTTTGTGCCAAAAAACTTATTTATTCATAACTACTTTCAAGTTACAATGCCGACTGCTATTTTGAAAATTACTATGAAATACAACACGTCACAGCCTTCTAACAAAATGATTTATCATTCTTAATTCCTGCCTCTTCCTTTCAGCCAAACAAACAAGGAAAGGTTTGCTGAACCAATAATGATATTGGCAAAGACACAGAACTGTGACGACAATTCTACCATAAACAGTGCAAAAAAAAAACCTAAAGAGATACTTGGTATGGGAATGAAAGAAAACTACTGTCTGCTTTTTGAAATTACTCAAGCATTTTGAGTATTTGAGTGTTTTGAAAATAAAGTCAAAATGAGTATTCACTCTGCAGAGCTGAAGTCCTAGGATTTGGGAACTATTCACTGTTGTTGTCAATTAATTGCCTGTGGTACGTATACCTTTGGAAAAGCATAAACTATAAGTAAGTGATACGAAGAACTACATTCACAAATAATACATGGTTAGATTATTGTGGAACACTCCGCTTCAGCTTATTAAACACTCTTTCAAGATCATGAAAGATCTTATTTTGAGGTAACTATTAGTAAAATCAAATTCTAGCTCAATTCAACCCCTCTATTGAAATACACTTGTTTAACATGTATCTGTGCAAGGAAGATGATCATTTAGTGATAATAGTAAGGCAAGCATAAAAAAGTACACATACTTATTATAAATACATACAATGTATACAATATCTATCAGATAATACATATAAATGAATAAATAAAATGAATAAAAAAATTGAGGAAAATAAATAAGTTGTTACCCACAAGCATTTGAATTTGTGAACTTACCACTGTATTTTAATATTTGGAGATCACTTGGTATCTAATATTTGGAAATCTTCTACATGATGTCAGCTTAACAATGCAGGTAGTCTTTATTATTTTAATGAATTTATTAGAAAATCCATTGCTGATCTCACCTGTAATCAGATTCTTAGCAGTGCTCTGTGATTTCTCCATTTCACTTGATTTGAAAGTAAGGTCTTCCTGCATAATCTTCAGCTCTTGATTGGTAACAGACGAAATTTGCTTCATATGATTCAGATTCTGTGTGTTACCAACAACAATGATAAGAACAAGTTGTATTTTTGAAACAACTGGTAACTGGACAAGTAAGAAACCCTCCTGTCTTATGACACTGTTATTAGAGTGATTTAAATGTGAATGACTTTCTTTCTGCCAGCTTCTGATAAAAAATGTATTGACAGGCCAGCACAGATGAAATAAAAATACAGCAAACATAAACTGTGATTCCATATAAGTCTGTTGTAAAGTAAGCGACAGTGCCTAAAATATACCTTACGGTACACTACATTGAAAGAGGTAGTAGACAATTAAAATAATCACAGAATCAAAATATTACTCAGATAAAAGTTTTCTATAACATAATTTATGGGAGCCAAAACCATTATTAGAATAGAAGTCTTGAAAGTGAAAAAAAAATGGCAGACTGCAAATGGGAACAGTTTCTGAATGATTACATTATTAATTTATAATATTTATATTAAATATTATGCATCAGGGTATTTCAGACATACTCTTAGTAGATCAGAGGGACAACTGGGATATTTTTAGTTCAGTAATATTAGGGACAGAATACCCATGAAGTGAGATTTGCAAATGGATACACAAATATTGCAGTAGTTTTCTTTGCAGTATTTGGAAAGATTTATCATTATTAATGTTAGTTATGGCAGAGATGAAGAGTTACAGAAACTATGAAAATATTTCTTTGTTCTGGTCACAATATTACATACTGTTCAAAACTCTTCCCCCAGAAAAAGAGAGAAATTAAACAAATCATTTTTTTAACTACTGCTGTACATGGTTTAATGTTTAATCATTTTAAGAGACTATTATGTAGGTAAATATAAATATATAAAATCCATCATCCTTCTTTATCCAACCACTCTCCTGTTCATTGTGTCTAAAGTCCTAGCTTACCAAAGGAGGATGGAAATGCTGCTACATGCTTACCCTGCTTGAGTGTTCGAGGAGTGCAACAATGTTGGCTTCTATTTCAGCCTTTAGTTCCAATTCCCGATTCTTCACATCTTCAAAAGTCTCTAGAAAACCTAGAGATTAACAAATATGAAAAACAAGGCTCTTCCTTAAACAGTTGCAATGCTGCTTCCAGTCACAACTTTTAATTAAATTGCTAAGCAGTACAGTTTCAGATAGGTTCCTTTAATTGTTTATTTAAAAGCCAGGTGGTAGAGACTTTGAAACTTGTGAACTATGGGTTGGAATGAAAATTAGAAGAATTCTTCCCCTGACAAATACGTGGGGCCACCACTTACTTGTACAGTGTTTAGGTGAGAGTTGCCATCTAATGGGAAACAAATTTCATCCTTACTATTTCTGATGCTTTTCTAAATGCTTCTCTCAGCAGTTTTTGGTCTTTATTTTTCTGAAAGCTATCAAAATGGACTACTAAATAAAGGAAACAGGTAACCGCATTATCTCTAATGGCCTGGACCAAATGCCAAACACTGTGAAAGATGTGAGACCTGGTATCACTCTTCCTTTCTCTGTCATGCCCCTTAGCTACATGTCTAATTTATGTTCATTTTAGTAACTTCCCACTGAATCTGACAACACAGTTGCAATGGTGGTAGGTACTCTGTATCTGGGCTCTAGGAATACAACACTGTATTTCTGGTGACAAAAATATTCTAAGATAGAACATGTTGGACACATCCCACAGAGGTTAGAAGCCCAGCAAGATGCCGCCCGGAGCTCAAAGTCACAATCATTTCTTTCCTGCTGGGTCTGCTCCTGAATCACGGCTTATACACACAGGAGCACTCGGGAACCATATGGATTTGCACATTTTCTATCTGGATAGAAACTGGACAAGTCCTTGTTTGGGCAAGAAGGATTCAACAGTAATAGAAAAGCATTTTCACACATTTATAAATATGAACAATGAAACTAAAATACGTAACATTCACAGATATGCATGTAATTCAATAAAACTGAGCCTGCAATGGTGAAATTAGGATCTCAGAAAAGTAGCTATATGATTTGACTAGTGTTTTTCTCCTTTGGCATTCTGGACTTCATGGTATTTTAGTTTCAAACATCTGAATTTATTTAAAAACATTAAGCAAGGTCTGTATTTACATCTCATCACACTGCTTTTTTGCAAGCAACTTTCTTTTTCATCACACTGGCCTGATTTACCTTATTTCATTTGAATGCTGTGTATTTCACAGATTCAGAAAAACTCCTGAATGCAAGAAAGTACAAAGGGTCATCTAATTAATTCACTTGCTCCAGGACAAAACGAGCTATATTGTCAGTAATTCAGATGTTTGTCTATATTCTTCACATGCACAGCTCTTGACAGAGACTCTACAATTCCCCTGGACAATTTTTTTCAGTGTTTGGTAAGTTCTATTGTCAGGAAGTTTTTACTAATATCTAATCTGAAATCTTTCTGCAGCTAGTGGTATATAACTCCTATCCTCTACATATATGCAAAAATAAATTATTCCATTATTATTTGAAACAGCCTTTTTACACATTTGACAACTGTCATAAATTTTCTAAAATAAAAGACTCATTCTTTTATATGTCCTTGCAGGTCATGCTTTCTGCATGCCCTCATCAGTTTTCTTCAGGACAGACAGCCCCCTTTCTTCATGTGCAGAACTAGAGATAATACTCCCATCTGAAGAATTTGATGCACAGGGAAAAAGATTACTTCAGATGTCTGTTGTGGTGTTTTACTTGATACTGCTTAGCCATGTTCACTTTATCTTTCACTCTCTGAGACATACCAGAGGGCCGTACCTAATGAACTGCTCCCTATTCTGCATTTTTGCTGTTGATTATGCTAGCCAAGTGTAAAGACTTACACTTAGTCCTCTCCAAATCTTTTTGTAATTAATTTCTAACACAACAGAAGTATACTAAATCTAACCACATCCTCCACCATGATTTCAGCTTTTCTGATGGACCATTTTCTGTAGCTGTTCCGTCAGATGTTCTCTCCCATCATCCAAATGATTAAGAAAATACTAATTAACCTGAACATCCAACACACTACAAAACTCCATGCAATACTTCCTTTAATTTTAGCATTGAATCTTTCAGAATTGATTTTTTAACTTAATGCACAATATAGATTAATAATGGACAATATTTGCCTAGCTTGCTTCTAAAAACACAAGACAGCAGAAGTTGTACTGAAGTTAAAGTACACATTATCTGCTACAACTTCCTTTTTCTGCAGTATTTTTCTGACACAAAAAAGGAAAAGAAGTTGTGCTTGTCAAGTCAATACTAGTGTTACTCATATTCCCATGCCTGTAACATTTACATATTGTTTGTTCGCACAGTTTTCCCAAATTATTTCTGGAAACATACTAATCTGACTAGCCTCTATTTCCCTGTCCCCTCTTCTTCTACATAGACACCATATTTGCTTTTTCCCATCCTTAAGACTCCTGGCATGTTCCCCAAACCTCCTAGGTCTCAGGTCTCCCAAATCACTAACTGATCTGGAACTGTATCAATAAACTTACGGAAGAGTAGAAGCAGAACCAAAACTCACACAGTCAAGCCCTGCGGGACACCACCTGTATTAATACTGAAAATCCAGATCAAGTGAGCTTTTGTCTTTTTGTTCTCAAGAAACTTGGTATTCGAAAACACAGAAACTGCCTGCATTTTGTCTTACTCATCTTTTTTGTTATCAGCTGAGACCTTTCTTTCAGTATCACGCTACCCGTAAGTTATATAGAACATTTTTAGAGAACACTTAAAAAAAGGTATTATATCCCTTGAACCTCAATGACATGTTCACTGACCATTTTCCCTTTTGCTGAGTAACAGACACACTTTTTTTTAAGCTCCTACAGTATATAAGAAATAAGGTATACCTAAACCTAGTTGTTTTCATCCTCTGCTAGATGCTACTAAAGTCTCTACAAATTTGATATGTAACAAAGCTTTAGCAATATTCATTATTCAGTAAATAATAGATATGATAAGCCCTAATTTTAAAGACTTACGTTCTATCTACAGTCTTCCATTTTGAAGTTCTGCTTTTAATCACTCAATCAATAAATTACAGCTTTGCTTTCATAAAATGAAGCTGTGTTCCTAAGACATTTAATGGCTGATGAAAAGCCTTGAAAAACTCAGAATATTTGTGACTTCCCTGTAAGATATCAATTATCTTGTCCACAGAACAAGACTGCTGAACTTTATGCAAAGATCACCACACATCAATTATTTGCAGCTATAAATTAACTATTGTAACAATAAAACAAAACCTGTAATTCATAGTTAAATTGGGCCTATATATATATATATATATATAAACACATATATATATATATATATACACACACACAAAATATTAGGCTAAATAATATTAGACAACTTACTATCCATGCTTTCTTCCTTCTTCTTCAACTCCTTGTATTTCCAATTTTCTCCTCCTATAAGAGATATAACATTGATTTAACTTTATATTGCCTCAGGCCTGGATTCCTTCAGGAAGGCAAACCTGTCTGCTTCAAAAATAAAATTTCTACATGCCTAGGAACTACAGGATTCATCCTATTTCATTTAATGTAGTAATTCCAACTATGTCACATACATTTTTATATTAAAAAGAAGATAGCTTTAAAAAATCAGCCTCAATGCAATTCTGACAATCTTTTGGTGTTATAATTTCTGATAGACAGAAAGGAAGTTCACAGTTTTTTTTCTGAAGTCATATGAATTTCAATAATAGAGAACAAATGCTGCTATGTATTTGGGCACCATGACTAGGTAAAACTTTCTGCAGCCCTTAATATATGCTTAATATATGCTTAATATATGCTTAATATTTGAGCCACTTCAACCGCACCCATTCCATTCCATTCCATTCCATTCCATTCCATTCCATTCCATTCCATTCCATTCCA
>WBND01001180.1:99995-133365 GCA_013398595.1 Tychaedon coryphoeus | reverse complement strand
ATTCCATTCCATTCCATTCCATTCCATTCCTATTAGAATGGACTGTCATAAGGATACACAGCTTGCAAGAAACTGATAATCTCAGGGAAATAAACAGGAGAACTGTACAAGAAATGGTCTACGAAAATGAAATGCACAGAAAGCTTTCTACAATTAGTTTTGAAAGAACATTTCCACACACCTTCATATAGTGGTGCTAGAAGTAAGGAAAAACATACATCTTCACTCTTTTAAATTTCAACTACTGATTATAAATAACTTATTATTTATATGCATAAGTAAAGTGGGACACCTGATATACTTGTCACAGGAAGATGAGACAATAACTAGAAATAATTTTAAGTTTGAAACATCCAAATATTTTATTGAGTATTTTTTATTTTTAACATAGTTTTTAAATTTTAAAGGATACAAAGTAAAAGAATCAAATAGGTACAGATAAAACGGAGCAAGCAAATTTCTCTAGGACTTTTTATTTGTGCTTTCCTTTTTATCTAGTACATACAAACAGTAAGAACACCTGAGGGGCCCTAAGGGACTTTGATTCTGCTTCAGCTTCCTTGCAGCTGTGGCTTTGTTCCTTGCTGGACTCCTTCATTTTGCAAGACAAGGCTCCAATAGTTAATAACTTAGCCTGTTCTACTCTTAAAAATTCTAGTAATGGTGAGCCATGAAACAGAGTTACATGATCTGTCAAGTACTTATAGAAAAAACTATTTGAAGACCACAACTTTGAGATGTTTTTTCAGTAAGTTTTCTTTAAAATACACCATTAATACACAAATATCTTAACCTCTCCTTCAATGTATGAAAGGTTAGGTCTGTTGCATTATGAGTTAATGCTGTCTTTGACTAATCATTAAAGTTAACTGCTAGTATATAGACCATGTAATAAGTGGGTGAATTATTTACTTATTTAGGTTTTTTTTCAGGCAAAACGTAGAAATAGTTATTTCAGCGCGGTCTGTTTAGTCCTTTTCCTGCTCAATATTTCTAAATATTTATCCTAAAATATTAAAAAATTCTTAGTTAAAATTTCTATTTTCTTTTTATTTTTCTTTTTTTGACTGGCTATTTCACCTGACATTTACATCAAAAACTTTAGAGCTGAATTTTTGGAATGCTATGTAATAACATTTAAATACTGATGCAGAAGCAAAGTCACTGGGAAGGGAGAGTGCACCGGAATTTCAAGAATACACCAAGATCCTGCTTTAGAGCAGAAGTATAAATGGTCTTCTGTGATTCTCTCTCCATTCCCTAGAGAAGGTAGCATTGGGAGTTTACATTTATGTATCTTATAGCTATTTTTTATAAATATCTTTATTCCCTCTGTATTACACAAAGAGATATAATTCCCTCTGCATTATACCACAAAGTAACTTCATTCTGAATATTCTGACTGGTACTGATATGCTGACAGAGATCATGTGCTGTGTCCTACATATGCTTCAAACTCTCTTCTTCAACAGACTTCTTTTTTCTAAGACAGTGAAAGACACAGTCCGGCAACAAATGATTGTGTGGGTACACTGAACTATAAAATGTGAAAAGCAACTAGCTTCTTACCTTCTGTATTTCTCCAAAGTTAAAATAAAAAATAATTGCAAGCCAAACAAAGAGGAAAAATTAAAGAACAATAAAGTTTGCAATGATATTATCTGGAAACACAAAGTTAATAAAGCAGTCTTAATAAATTATTTGAAAAAAATGAAATATATCTGTAGAAATGTGAAAGATTCTGCCACGCAAGAGATGATAAACAGATGCAAGTAGAAATATGAAATATTTTGTCACGCAAAAGCTTATAAAGTCTGAAACATTTGTTTAGAGGCAAACTTTTAGATATTTATTCACCTGGAAGAAACTTACAGCTAGATTTTACACTGATCACACAAGAACAGGCATAAAGTAAGAAGGATATCAATTCCTTAATCCCACAGAAGTTAAATAACTTACTATAAAGACTTCCAGAATGCAGGCATATATTTATGTAATTCCTATGTGAACAAGATCACTTATAATCAAAAGAAGGTTTTCCATTGCATGAATCTTCATTTTATGGAGAAACTTTTACAGCTATTAAGGGTCCATGCTCAAACTAAAATTACTTCCCCCAGAACCATAGCTTCCAGTGCTAGGACAAATTCCAAACTAACCTAGCCTAAGCACTAGCACCAGGTGTTTAGCAACACCACTAAAGATGGGTACTCCCCACTTATCATGACTGAAAAGGCTGTACCTGTAGGCACAGAACTTCTCATGGTGATGAGTACTGGATGTTTACATAAGCCTAAAACTTTTAAGCAACTCATAGGCATAACAGTTTGTTATAGAGCAAACAGACATAGCTCTGCATAGTCTCCTACAACTCTAATCACCTTACCTCGATTGTTCTCCAGATCCATATCAAGACGTTGAATGACCTTTTTAAAATAATCTGTTTTTTCTTTTACTTCTGACAACCTAACAATAGATAATAGATGATGAAAATCAAGTTTAAAATTGTGTTGCAAAATAGTTACTTTATTTCAGACAAAACTGCAGAGAGAAGTCAAGAATAAAAATAGAAAACAGAAATCTATCAAAATAAAAGAATATCAGGATGATTTTTGTTCTTGTAAAAGATGTAAGTAAATAATCTGTTACTTTATTCCTCTGTTTATTAAATCTAAGTTCTGTAAATCCTTTTCATTAAAAAACATTATTTGTTGAGTCATCAGTAATTCTTAACTTGCTCAACTAGTCCCTCTGCTGGTTGTTATTCAGCTTTGGAGAGGTATAACATAATTGTTAAACTTCAATAACTGTATTCCTTAAACTGTTTTCAGTAAAATCCACTAAGAAATTTCCAAATAAAACACTCTCCTACATAATCAATCAAAGTGTGAAATGAAACTATATTTAACACATTTCTACATAAAATCTCAAAATATAATTCTTTTTTATTGTTATCTCTTAAAAATTCTGTAAAGCAAGTTATTGTCCAATTAAAATCCATTAAAATTTAACCAATAATTATAGTTGGAAATATTGCTTAAAAGAATTTAAACTTGTTTCTCTGAGATTTTATGCATTATCTCAATTTTTCTTTCAAGAAAGAGAAATCAAAAGGCTCAAAACCAGAAGATATTGTATTGTTTTACCAACCCGTAAATTTTTATTTTTTATAAAATTTACTTAATTTTCTGGCCTGTCTTCAGCAATGCCCAGTGCCCAAGAATCAAGAAGCAAAGCCCTTCTACTCTTTAAAATGGAACTTCTGTAACTCTTAGGTTCTAAGAACACATAAACAAACTTAAAAATGTGACTGCAGTGTAATGCAGGTTAAATTTCATAGCTGTCACAGAGGAGCAGCTCTTACAAATCAATGTCTTCTTCAGCCTTAAACAAGTTTAAATTACTGCTATTACCAATTTATATTCTCAAGGTGCGTTCATAAGGAATGGAAGTATCTCATTAAGTAGATCTAAATGTCCTAACACTATAAAACCTGTTTACCCAAAACAGAAGAACGTACTCTATTCTCTGTAGAAGGTTAAGACTAGTACAGGTTTGAAGATGTGGTGATGTTCTAAAAGTCTGTAGAAAAAGACTTGTGAAGGAACACAACTATGTGTCTTTAGGGTGTACATGTAATTTATAACAACAGTATAATGGGATTACTCACTGTCTTTCCATGCTTGCAATTTTTTGACTATCATCTTTAACCTACAAAAAAGTTAAATAACTTTAACATATGAAATCTACAAATGAAAAAAGGAAAATTTAAAAAAAATCTGAATTCAAAATACAGACAATATTTGAAGCCACAAATCTGTGACATAGTCCAACAAGAAGTGATATAACTTAAGCGTTATGCCTTCCAAATATTTAAAAATCGTGCTTTTAAAAAAATCAAACACACTTAACATTGGTCATTCACATCAACAATCTATAAAGTATAAATGGCTAGTTACAATGTAGGCCATTGTAAACTGATACAATTACTCCCGGACAAGTATACATGTTCAGTACCCCACAAGGAGACTCTCTGGAGTTAGGTTACAAGTGCTGTTCAACTGGGTCAGCTTTTCCAACCAACATATCTCGTTAATAGGAGCAAGTAAACCAGCTGGAAACCTCACTGTGCCATTTTTGTTTTCTTAAAATAATAGAACAGTTTGGGTTAGAAGGGACTTTAAGATCATCTGTCTCCAGCTCACCTTTCCCCCTACTCCCCAGTCCCGCCATGGGCAGGGATGCCATCCACTCGATCAAGTTGCTCAGGGCCCCCATCAAACCTGGCCTTGAACACTTCCAGGGATGGGGCATTGTGGTGGTTTGCAAAGACTTTTAAATTTTTTTTTTAAGAAAGGTGTGAGGTGGAGGAGAAGTGTTCTGAAAGTTTTATTCTAAATTAAATTATTTTTCTTACAGTTCCTAGTAATAATGGTTTTCTTTGTACCATTTAAAGCAAAGCCTGTTCTGCCCTCCTCCTAATTCAATCTCACAGCAAAAAATAAGTAAATATTCCTAGTAGGTACACTGGCAATTTAGCTAACACTAAAACCCTCAACACCAATTAGTACATTAGCCAAGAAATTTGCGATTAACAAACCAAAACCATTCAGACATCCACATGTTCCAGTGCCTCACCACCTTCACAGTAAAGAATTTCTTCCTAACATCTAGTCTAAATCTCCTGTCTTTTCATTTAAAAGTTTCCCCCACCCTAGCATTTTCTGCCTGTATAAAAAAGTCACTCGCCCTGTGTTTTACAAGCCCTCTTTAGCTACTGAACTTTGCTATTGGGTCTCTCCAGAAGTTTCTCTTCTTCAGCTTGAACAGCTCCAATTCTCTCATCCTCTCTTCATAGAAGAGGTGCTCCAGCCCTCGGATTATCTTCACAGCTCTCCACTGAACCCATTAAAACCTGAAATATCCCAACCTTCCAATTAACTAATTATTTTTAATGTCAGATTATTTGAGCCTCCTAGAGCATAAATAAAGGCAAAGTTCATACCTTAGTGTTTTCAAGTATTATCACCCCTAATAATACTGACTTGGAGAACCTTACATAACAACATTTTCTATTCTTGCCTGCTTTAGTAATCTCTCTCTTTCCTCCTGTGGAGACTCCATGATCTTATCCTCAGCAATCATTCGATCTCGACGTTCCTTGAGCTCATGGATCTCTTCATACAACTGCACAGCTCTCTGTTTCATCCCAGAGTGTGCTATTTCCTGTTGCGAAAAACGAACACCTACTAGCTATTTTCAGATGGGAAGAGAGTACTGTGGTAATCATGCTTTAGTTAAGTAACACTTACCTATACATTACAAGTGAAGCTTATTTCTTACAAAAAGCACAGAGATAGTAAACAGCAATTTATAAAGTACTTCATAAAAAGTAACATTTATAATCCATATTGCCAATACTGCAATTCTGGAATAGAATATGCCAATCAGTTACATCTTGATTTACAAGTTCTTCCTTGGGCCAATCTTCTAGCAGATTTATTACTTCACAGTTTCTAGAGGATTTCAAACTATATGCAACATTCAAAAAGGACTGAAAAATATCTAGCAGTATTTGAAAATTATACTTTCTGACTGTATGCTTCAGCTCATAGGTCCTTTTGTTCATGAAAGACCCGTATGAAAATGTTCTCCTCAATAAAACATTTTTACCCAAAACTGATTAGAAGTTATTATTGGAAACCAGAGAGGAAGATTTGCCTTCCCATACTAGAAGCATGATCCTACAGTATCTGAAAATTTAAAGAAAAGATATTATAATTATTTTTCTACTGTATTATTCTTTACAATAGCATTCAGGGAAGGTTAGTACAGTGACCACTTGTTGTCATACGTACAGCTCTTAGACTCTCTTCTTTTACATTTAGTGCATCCAATTCCTGCTGTTGAACAACCAATTCCTAAAGAGGAAGCAAAATGCAAAATTCAGATAAAAATTACTAACTAATTAACTACTTTTTATTCTAAACCTTAGTATGTATCAAATGCTGCAAATCCTCCCATTGCTGCTCTTAAAAATTTGAAAGGCAAGACTCTGTCCAGCTCCTTCACGTAACTTCAAGTAAACACTTGCTTTCAGCATCCAACTCTTCCATTACTCTTATCATTATTATTTGCAGTAGGGCTACCACCAAAATTTTTTTTCCCTTTTTCTACTTCTTTTTTCTTAAACTCAGTGCCATGCATGGAACTTATTATCTGCACTTCAGAAATTTAGAGTCAAATTTTAAAATCTGAACCAGCCATGATAGTTTCTTCATAGTCCAGAAAGATACAGGTAAGCCCTGACTACTGATTCAGCTCATTCTAATACAGATGGGAAACACTGAACTCATTTCTCTACAGACTATACATAGAAACTTTTAAGACTGTATGGCTTGAACAAGATTGTCTCAGAGAGCTAGAATTGTTACTCCTGTTGTTAAAATTAGGATTAGTGAAATAACAAACATTTCATAAAGTCCAGCTCACTCTCTCTGATACATTCAGACATACAGTAATAATAATAATAATAATAATAATAATAATAATAATAATAATAATAATAGAAAAAGCTAGTCAGATGCACTATTGTACACAAGAAGAAAACTTTCTACTCAAGTGAACTACAAAAATTGCCAGGGTTAGTTTTCCTTTTTGCCTGCTTTTTACATATGATGAAACAGCTAAGTATTGCGTGGCTTTTAAAAACTGCATGTCAAACCCTAAATTTACACAGAAAATAGTGAACATTATTTCTTCCTAAAGTATGAAATATAAGAAGGCAAAGTATTTGGTCTGAGTCAATTGCTCTATTTTCAGTTATTTCTACAATTGATTAAAATACCAGCAAGCTTTTTTTATCATATTACTCTGCAATAAATTTTATCTAAATAAAATTATATACTTAAATCTTAAATTTAAATTTTACTTAAATTTTATCTAAACCAAATGAAACCAGTTCAAGAAATAATTTAGGTAAGCATAATGAAACAAGCCAACCTGGGAGAGTTTTTCATTAGCAGCTTTCATCTCCATATATTTAGCTTGATTTTCCTGTGACATATCTTTCAATATGTCATCTGCCAAAACCTTTTCACGCTCGATATTTTCTTCTACAGCTTGATATAACTTTTCTGTGCTGTAAAAATATAATGCTTTTGTAACTTTTACAAAAAATATAATGGTTAATATATATTGCAAGCACTCATTTCAAACTCCAGTATTCCTTCAGCCTCACTGAAATGCTCAGTGTAACACAAAAACCTAGACGCTATAAAACAAATTACCAACTTGTACCTAATATTCTTGGAGCTGAATTAGCTACACAAACATTCACAAAATGCAGACAATATGAAGAATTCACTGCCTTTATAATATCTACATGGTGTTTTCCAACACTCCCACACTATCTGCATTGGTCTCAACACTGGCGAAAGTTTGGTACTTCCTCTCAATCTGTGATTTTCTGGACTAACATCAGGCAGTTTGAAATAAAGGAAGCTGGTATGCAATTTCTGAATGTACATTAAGAAAATATATTATAAAGATATCAGGACCTGACAGCACCAGATGATGATGAACAGATTACTCTTTGCAAAGAATAGTCGATTACTTAGAATGGAGAGTGATTTCAAAGGTCTGAGCAGTGTAGTTGTTTAACTATGCAATAACTAAGAAATTAGGCATTTTTTACATTCTTGATTGAGGACTTAAATCTTGTTAAGAAATTGATAGTTTGCAAATATAAAAATTTCACCATTCCAGCTATACTGAGCTACAAGCAACCGCCTTAGCAGATTTAAATAATATGTAAGAAATTGCTCTCACTGTTTTATGATAAGCCTAGTAATTCCTATAAAATTCCTGAAAGCTAGAGAGTCAACTCAAGAACATACTTAAAGGAAATTTAAGAATAAAAACCAACAATCCTGAGACCCTGAAGAGTATACCTTAGTTCCCTTCATTGTTCATGAAAGATTGTTTAAACAGTTTGCTTGTTTCCAGAGTGATTTCTCCTGTTAAGAATGACAAAACCAGTCAAATACCTTCCTTCAGGATTTGTCTTTTCTTTTTCATTAACCTTCCCTGAGTTGCAAGATGAAAGTTGTAAATTGTGTAACTGACACTACTGGATCAAAGACTGCAGAAAAAAACCTTTCTTGTGTACTCAAGTTTAAGAGATGATGCAAAACAATGGAACTGCACAATGATAGTTTCAGGGTAAGGAAATAATGAAAATATTGTAGAAGCAGAGTAGAGTTGACATTGGAATCGACTTCTGAAGGTTGTCCAACCTGTGCACTCCTGGAAGCATGGTCACCTAGAGCAGGATGTGTCAGTGTCTTTTTCAGGTTTACAGTATCTTGAAGGATGGATATACCACAACCTGTTTAGGCAATGCTTTGATGTTTGTTCACTCTTACAAATGGAAGAGTTTTTCCTGATATTTAAATGGACTTTCCTGTTCTCCAATATGTGGTCATTGTCTTTCATCCTGCCCTTAGGCATCACTGAGAGCTCTTCCATGTTCTTAACCTCTGGCCATCAGGTATTTACTTTGATAAAATACCCACTAAGCCTCTCTTCTGGAGATGAAACAACGCCAGTTCCCTAAGCCCTTCCCCACAGTTTTCATCACTTACAATGAATTCTCAAAAGGGTATCAAAAATGTAACCACTTCCAACTAGCTTCCAAGAAGGATCTATAATCTCCAGGAAACTGAGGATATTATGTAGAAATTCTGACAGGTTAGCCAACCATGCCACAAAAATGCTTTGGATCTGATGATGATGAAACAAATCAAAGTTTTCACCTCCCACTTAGTATGGCAAATTTGGAGTGCACTTGGACTGCATAAGAAATACTGGATAATTGTAATATGGCGTTAGATTTAATACCCTCTTGAGACTAATTTATTCAGATCCAGTCCAAATATGATGCCCTCACTGCAAGTCCACAAGTTTATAAGTGGTTAATTGTGTTACATGTGGTAGTTGAAAAAGGAGCTAGTTTTTAAGCTGCAAGAATAGTTTGATCCAAGACCTTTAGGGAGGCATGGAGCTAGGAGCTGTCAGGGAGCTTTTGTGTTACTTCTTTATTGAATGCTCCTCATGCCTCAGTGTAGGCCTATAAATGTTGTTGCAAGGTCTCAGCAGTGACAGAGTCTCTCAGATCAAGCCCAAGTGCAGTCTTGGAAGAAGGAAAATAGAGAAAGTGCAGTAAAAAATTAAATAAAATTCAATATTTTTAAAAAAATCAATAAAATCAGCTAAGGGTGCTGATTTTCAGAAGAAATCTCTTCTCTAAATGTTAATCTCCTGGAGACACTGCAATATGGCTTAGAGGGAGCTTGTATTTAAATACAAACACGGTGCCTCTCCTGGAGATCACTGGCACCTTCAAAAGAGTGAGAATACAGTTTACTACATGTATAGCAATACCACTCTTCAGGGCAGTGGTGTCTCCAAGCTCTATGGGATTTCTCTCATCTATGCCTGAGATTAAAGTGTGCAAGGCAGGACAAGGAAAGAAACCTACTTTTCCAGCCCCCTCTATTTAAAGTGTGTGTGGACACATTAGAGAGTATCCTTTTTACATGAGGCAATTCTCTTTTTTTACATCATATGGACTCCTGGCTAAATACCTCAAGATGATCCAGCATGTCCTTGAGACTAGAAATGTCTGACTTAATGTGATAAATCTTCTGTGGCAGAAACCTTCTGAGGAGAGGCTGCAACTCAGTAAGTTTTCAAGAGACAATTTAAAAATCAGCAATGGTTGTCCTAGAAACACAATCCATTACCACAAGTTATTTGAAAACTATGGACGAAGCTGAATCAGGGATGAGGCTTGGAAAATTTGTAGAATGTTTTGAGATATTATGCAAAACAAATAACAACAAAGATGTTATGTTGCCAATAACAACAAAGACGTAGTGAAGTAAAACAATTTATACAGCCACATATTGGAGAGGAATGCAGAAGGAAAGGAGACTAATTGTTCTGTAGTTTGGTGGCATGCATTGGAGCACTAATGGAAGTAAAAAATTATAGGACACAGCACTTATATATCAATATAATCCCTTTTCGCAGCCTGTACACAGACATTCACACCAGAGCAGAGCAAGTATGATTTGTTTTTAGAACCTCTCCTGAAATACAGCCCTTATTACAGACATTCTTACAGTGCACCTAATTCTTTGTAAATAACAAACTTTATGTATCCCCCTGCAGCTCCTCTGACAATGATGTCTCTGAAATACAAGCATTAACACAGAGTTAACTAGTTACTAGGAAGCTTTACTTTGGTATGCAAATATCCTGACATTTTCTTCATTCGTTGAACGATCAAATTAAAAACGCAAGTCTTTTTCAGTCTCCAGTATTTCTTTAATTGATTATAACTCAACTTGCTTGTAAATCACCTCTGGCATTTAAACTCACTGCTTCCTCTATGATCTGGAACTTGACACCTCAGCACATTACAATTAGACTTTCCTATTGGCTGCTGATCAAATTAAATCCAAGATGATTATAAGAAGTTGCTCAACTTAGTCAATCTTTTGCTAAGGATTTTCTAGGTTTATTATTTTTTTACACTGCCTGGTTATTCATCAGGTACAAAGGTTGAAGAAAAATAAAGTGCTGTTTCACCATGTTATTTCTTGTCAGTGCACTGAAAAATCTACACATGTGTACATATGATACCTCTAAGAAGCAACAGAAAGGTAAGACATTTGGCATGTCTAATTTAAAATGCAGGCAAGGATTTATTACTGTAACTTTGTTGCTAGACTGGAAGTAAACATCTCATGGTACATTAAAATTTCAGAAATTAGCATGAACCTTGGACATGCTGAGTTGTTAAGTAAATTCTACTCCATTAGAAGGCTGAGGAGCAGACTCTGAAAACCAGATTGGTTATATAAACTCAATTACCTCCCTAGAAAAACAAAAATCATTACATTATTTTTAAATTATATCATTTTCAAAGTTCTCAAATGGACATTTTTAAGAAAGCCCTTCTAATTACAAGGAAATATCAAAGTACTACCAATGTATTGCCAGCCTAAGTCTCTTTCCAAAGTAGTTAGTTTAAATAGCAGCTCATGAAATCTAGTTCTAGTAAAATGCTAAAATGCAACTAAAATTACAGGTGCTTCCTGTTCTTTTACTGATTTTACGGGTTCACACACACAAAATGCAGGCAGTCACATTTGTAATGTTTTCAGCAGAAACTAAGTAAGAGCTAGGAGTTATGTTTTGGACTTAAGACATATGTACAGCTTAAATTTTCAATTTGGTTGTTATTAACTTACAGATTAACATTAAAACCTATATTTAATATATTTTTCCATTCTATTTAAGACAGCTCTTGCCTTGTAATCTGAAAACTAAATTAATACTATTAATCTATATTTATAAATTGCCAGGTTAAGACCTGCTCTGTTTCTGAACATCTAGGAAGCTGTTTCTTTAAAGTCCAAATATGCTGCAAGATCCAGATGTTAAAATGGTCATTTTGGGAGTTCTCAAAGTGCATCATGTCTTCCACTGGCTAAAAAAAATATGCAGGTCACAAGTATGACCACTGACAAGTGCAAAACCCAATACAGAACACAATCCCACAAGGGCTGCTGCTGCTGACAGCACCCCTCACCCTGCCACGGATAATGGCTAAACGGCAAAAGGTTTATGAACTCTTTTTGTATTCAGTAAAAGTTTCTGACAGAAGCAGAAATACAAAATGGATCAGAGCACTGTAAGTGGCATTTATCTTCCTCTTCTTTCCAAGAAGTTATGCAATCTCCAGGCTCATTCAGTTAGGTGAATGAGGTCAATCCTCTGACAAACGCAAATACACAGAAGTTATCAAATAGGCTTGACCACTTTGTTCTATGACCTCATTTATTTCATTATGATCAGCAAAGGCCTCCTGGCACTCATTTTAAGGACTGGTGGAGATTCTGAAAATCTGACAGGCTGCCTATGTTAAGCATTGTTTGTGCAATTAAACTTCCTGAAGTAATTTCTGTCACTCTTCTCTGTTAAATTCAGTGAATGCTCTGTACAGCTCACTTGAAACAAGTATCTTACACTTTACCTTTCAGGTTTTTATTACTTTGGAAGATAGAAATCTGGCAAGGAGATATTAACTTGACACTGAACTTTTCAGATGTTTAAGAAAAACTGGAAAAATTAAAGGTTCATTACCTTTTACATAATATTGTTATTCAAGTATGGCATAAACAGGGACTAGCTTAACATCTCACAGACATGGCATAACATTTCCGCTCAAAATGAACAGATACTGCAAATAGTCTCTTGATTCAAAGGCAATGACTGAGAGACCCTTTCTTTGAGAGGTGCTGTCACAGTAAGTACCATTTGTAGGACCTTTCCTAACTTTCAAAAAGTAAGGCTTGAATCTGTACAAAAACTCCACCACTAGAGACTGAACTATGTTTACTTAGCTCCAAATATTGGAGCAACAACTATATCTTCATAATAGACAAGTCCAGCTTTACGTCATGTTATAGGTTATATTATGGACAATAAAGAGATTAAAAGATTGATCTTCTAATTAAAAATTCACAAAAGTGCTTAGTAACTTACATAAGAACATAAAAGAAATCTGACTGGACAGACCAACAATTGTCTAGTAGAGTACTCTGCTTCTGCCAGGGGAACAAGAGAAATTGTGTAGGGAGAACACACAAACATCAATACTTTCTTCAGTTTACTCCACTCATAGTCTTCCAGGACCCATAATTGCTTTAACAGCGATATTAATGAGTACAGCCCCACCTATTTGTTTTATACATGTATGATACTTTTCTCTATTAACTTGTCTAACCAATCCCTTTTCTATTTGCTGATATAGTCTGTACTGGATTTTAGGTTTGGCTCAATTAAGTGAAAGCTGAATTCATTAATTCTGGTAACTACTGTTTTTTAATCTAATTTTACATTGCAAAGTATTTATGTAGAAAAAAATTTATTAAACTGTCATTGAAATAACTGTATCTACTAATTTGTAAAACTACCACTACAGAACACACCAGTAATTCTGGTCTTGATATGCAAAAGCATTTTTTACTAGGTTCCAAACATGAAACTCTACTGGCTTGTGATCTGGGCTGGAACACTGCTTTTGAATTCAGTCACTGCTGACTGCAACATTACTTCCCAAACTGTAAGTTTTACATTGATCTGAACTACCCTTATTTTTGAAAGATACACTTGAAGCAGAAGGCATTTTAAAAACTGTTTCATAAACATGAAAGTTCTGAAGAAAGATATACAAAAATGTGGGAACCCTTAAAATCAGAGGGTCTTGGGAAAGCTGCAAAAAGCAGGCGTCTGAAATGGCAGAATCGCAATTACAGCTAAGTGGCAGCCCTAAGATTTGTCAGCAGAAAAGTTATACGAGATGTAGAAAGCAATGACAAATAGAACAGCGGTCCGTGTATTAAAGCTTGGCTAGAATAACTCCCTGAGCTGCAGGAAAGTTTATCTAGCAAAATATTAGGAAAGTCTAAACTTAATATTGGAGCTCCGTGCATTGTATTTTAAGGCTGTATTCTAAATAATTCTAAATTCTAAATAATGTTTTTTAACTAAAAGTATGTGTACTTATAGTGGTTGGACAGAACTACTGTCAATATGCTTTTGCTTTTTGTGATGAACTTGTGCTTTCAAAGCACGTTGTAACATCACGTTCTGCGGCTGCTGCCGAGGACGTGAGCTGCTGACATCTTCCATTTGCCCCAACTGTGTAATGAGACCGATGCTTGAAAGAAAATAAAACAGCTTGAAACACGTTCCACAGCAGGCCCGTCTCATTCACGATTCTGTGCATAAACCCACAGCCAGCATTAAAAATGCAGTAAGTGATTTTCTGTGTAATGGACAATCAGTTGATGGTAGTTATTGTAAGTGGGTGAACAACACTGAAACATATTTGAGATGATTTTGTATCTCAAATTCTTTGAGACAACAAGAACATATCTTTACTATATAAATAAATGTATTCTTTTCAGAAAATAAAAATATTTCAAGGTATTGAGAGAAGAGACTCAAAAAAGAAAAGACTGTAACTATGCTAAATTTTAACACAGAAAACCAAAATGAAGTTAAATGGTAGAGCAAATATACATATAATAAATGTTTTGTTGAAGGTTTACTCTAAGGATGTTATTTTAAATTAAGAGTAAGTAATGTTTTTTAAAAATACATTTTAGAAGGCATATTTGAATTAATTGAATTCAATTAATTGAATTAATTTGAATTTGAATTGTACTCTTGAATAAACTTCCTCTACGACACCTTCTTTCCAGATTATATAGGAAAGTAATTATTTTTTAATCAACAAATAATTAATTTCAAATATTAATTCCAAAATGTTATGCCAAAAAATGTAACTGGTTACATTTTGAATGACCGTCACATAAAGACCCATGCATCTAAGCACAGAGCTCAGCACTAAGTGTTCTGGAACATCAAGTCTCTAGACAGTAGGAGAATTCATTCCACTGTATCACCAGACCGTGAGTCAATTAAGAAAGATGTAAATAAAGCTTAATTAAGAGCAATATAACTTTTCTTTTAAAGTGACAGTATTAAAAAATAGAAGATAGTTTTCTCTTGTCTTTAACAGTCCTCATTGAGACACCTTCATTAGGAGACTTTTCTACAGTATTTAACTGTTGTTATTGTCTTTTCTTCAACAGGTTGCTTGTGAGGAGTCTGGAAAGAACCTCTTTAATATCCCTCTCAATCTTTTTCAAAACATTACTAAATTAAGCCTCAAAAACAATAAAATCACTTTAGAAGATTATGACAAAGAGATTCTTGGACATTTTATTAACCTCACTGAACTTCATCTGAATGAAAACAACATCACTGTACTGAACAATAACAGCTTCTACAATCTGAAAAATCTCGTAACTCTGGATATTAGCAACAACTGTATTAGCACAGTTCACAAAGCAGCATTTGCAGGATTAAATCAACTTTCAGTGTTGAATCTATCCTATAACATGATAGCTCAGCTGGATTCAGATATATTTACTTCTCTAGAAAGTCTGACAGTTTTAGATCTACAGTATAATTTTCTGAAATATTTTTATATAAAGTCATCTTTTAAACCAATTAAAATTGTTTTAGCTGGAAACCCATGGATCTGTTGTGACCTCCTTGACTTACAGATACGGCTAACTGCCTCCAATGTGACATTGGGTAAGTTTTGCTATGAGCAGCATTTCATATTTTTTTCTTTACTGTTCATTTTTTTCTGATGTGGATAAAATCCACCATCAATTTACCCACATATTGCAGTAATGCTATCCATGCTATTTTTTTAGATTAGAGTGCCAAAAAATGCCAGCATGTCATAACCTTATTACTGCTTCTATTCACAGAAAATGAAAGCAACACTACATGTACATTGTCAAACATGGATAAAAGCTCCATCAAGATGGCAGCTATTCAAACAGCTGACTGCAAAATTGAAAAGACTTCTCTAGAAAACACTGTAACTTCCACTCCTGCTGTTAATCTTAGAAGTAGTGCCTTAATAACAGCTCTGACTCCAAACAACATCACTGGAAACAACAGAACTCGTGCAGGTAACACACAAGTATTACACTTTACTGCTTATGAGCTGTTTGATTTGCTGTACCATGACTTTATACTGTTTTGCATTCCTAGTACACTCTGACTCTTCCATAAAAGCCAGGGCTACAGAACAAGCATATTTCCATGTTCTGGTAGACAGTTACACACATTACAGTGAATGTTAAGGTCTACTGAGTAAGTGTTCAAAACAGATAAATCCCACAATTCTCAAATGATACTAAAAAATGATGATGAAATTTCAAAGCCCCAAAATTCAGATAATTGTCTAGATCTCTGCCTAACAGTACTAGGGAAGCAACTTTCAAAAAAATTTGCTTTTTCCAAAGTAAATGCTTTCTTGTAGATGTAGTTGTCTTCCTAAAATGTGATAGCACGAACTTACAAATTTTCCTCTCATCCTAACCGTGTTCAGTATAAAGGATGTAAATGTGCTCATTGCACATCCTTTGGAAATCTCAGTGATAGTCTCCTCTCCTTTCTTCACCTTTCAATGTTAATCTTACATGTCAGTTAACTCTTCCATCCTGAAACTTTTTACTTCTTCCTTCTGGCTAAAGCAAGAAAATCATCTACAGATATATATACACAAATTATAAGCTACCACTGTGGCATGTTTCTTTAGCTGTACCATTTTATAATTTATTTAGGGTACTGGCCAGCACACAAAATCAGATTCTAGATAGAGACCACTGGCAATTACAGTTTATTGAAATTTTTATTATAAAAGAAACACAACTGAAAGGTTATGTGTCCAAGTTTAGGACAAAAGACATGGTATTTTATGGTTCGGGCATTATCACCGTATAAAAAGTAAAGCCTGGGAAAGAGAATTTGAAACCAATTACTGATTACTTTTTCCAAAGGCTAATCTTGGAATTTAACTTTTGGAAGAAAAAAAATCTTTTATATGTATTAATTATTTTTGTCTTTGTTATGTCCCCAGAGCTTCATCTTTGATATAGACTTCAAAACAATTGTTTTTTATAAAAACATGAGGTAGATTTATAGTGCTATGAAATATGAGATGCAC
The DNA here is from genome assembly GCA_013398595.1 of Tychaedon coryphoeus. Taxonomy (NCBI): domain Eukaryota; kingdom Metazoa; phylum Chordata; class Aves; order Passeriformes; family Muscicapidae; genus Tychaedon; species Tychaedon coryphoeus. Next base: position 116,693 of record WBND01001180.1, on the reverse strand, counting down.
ATACGTTATTAGTCTCTGTGATGTTACTGACTCCCTAACAACACAGCAACAGCATTCTGCTAAAGCTCTGGAGACAGTAATCCCCCTACCAATGTTTACTTTGTGAGTTCTCAGTTTAGCTATGAAAAAAATTATACTTGAGTTCTTGCTAGTACTCTTCATGAAGATTACTCTTCTTTTTTTTCCTGTTTTTTAAGAGTTACCACTTGTTGGCAAAAGTTGGACCTTCCTAGCGGGTGTACTAGGGTTTGTCCTAAGCACCACACTCCTGATTTTTACTGCTGTAAAATGCCCAGCATGGTATCACTACTTGATCAGCTACCGTCACCGTCGTCTGAAAGAAAATGATTCAGAGATGTCTGAACAGGAGTTCTCAGCTGACATGAGTCCTTCTCCTTCAGTATCTGGTACAAGCAGTGAAGAACCCATTGTAATATTTGAGAAAGTTCATGCATGTAGAGATGAAGAAGATGGATTTATTGAGGATAAATACATAGATATTTATGTAAATGAGGAGCGTTAATGTCTTAAACGACAGATGCTGAACTGACATTTCAAAATGTAGTACACTTCTATTTTATGCTTTGTTACATATAATACAGAATGAAGTCATTCAGCCTATCTCCTCTTATCTTGCCAAATCCATAACAAGATTTTGGTGCATCAATCATAAAGTTAAAAATGGGGTCATATGCATGCATTATTGGCACAACAAATACTTCCAAACATGCAAAAAATAGTCATAATCCACTTTTTATAAAAACGTATTTGGCTACTTGAATTGGTGGGCTTAGTGTATATTGTTTAACATGAACGAAGTAGCAGGTGAAGTTGGCATAATCATTTATGTTTCATTGTGAAGAGGTCTAGAAGAGAAAAATAATTTCTCTAAAATGTTGAAGCCGTTCACAGCTAGACTGAGGGCTGGCTCCAAACCAATGGTGTAAAAGATCTGCAGTCTATTAGGCAAAACTAACACAATCAGAGAGTGGAGCATTTGGGTATATTTTTACCCAAATTAGCAGAGCAAGAAAGACCAACTGCTGTACTCTCAAAAATGTTTATGTACAGTGCAATGACAAATTACCCTTACTGCACTGCTACTGAATCTAGTATTTTCTCTTCTCATATTTTCTTAACACTTAAAAATGCATTCAGGGTGGAACAGACACATTTGCTAATTGTTGAAAACTACAGTACTAGTGCAATGTGACATTATTAGCCAGCAAATTGGTTGCTTTGGAGTGCTTATTGGTACATAAAATCTCATGCTTTCACTGGCAACAAGCAGGATCATACAGCTTTCTCCTGCACCTCTCTTGTGCCTAAGTTAACTATCTCAAAAACTCACCCTCTGAGCATATCGCTACACAAGACATTCTCATGGCTTACAAATTTTTATTGCAAGCATGTCACCAACCTCATCTTTCCCTCTACACAACCCTACTTTAGCAGCCAGGCAAAGATCTAGTTCCCACTCCCGCTTGCTTTCTTCACTCTGCTACTCCACGACAAAACTCCCAAAACTGACAGCAGGTTGCCAAAAGACAGGAATCTTCACACCTAGCTAACTCTTCTTGAATGGCATGGCAATTATCTTCAGAGGAGTAACTAGAGTTTAATACCAGGAACTCCAGCTGCAACCTGGCAGTAATGCATCATCTTGAAATTGTTCAGGTATCACTAGTGATATGCATTGCACCGTTAGGGTAATGGGTAACACCTCAATTCTCCCAAGCTGAGTTATGAGAAGTTGAGTTATTCAAAGATGAAAAACATACACTTAATGTACTTACGCTTGTCTTTCTGTGAAGATTTTATCTATACTCTGAGCGTCTTGGTCATTCTGAACCTTTAACTTAAAAAAAAAACCACAAACAACTGAAATAGAATCAAGTTTGTAATAAATCATGGAATCATATAGGTTGGAAAACACCTCTTAATATCATCAAGTTCAACACTTAACACTGACAAGTCCACCATTAAACCACATCCCTAAATACAACATGTACACACCTTCCAAATGCTTCCAAAGAAATTGATTCACTTGCTATTTCTGTGGTGTCTATTCCTGAAACACTTAGTAATGTACTGTTTAAAACTACACAGACGGGATGAAAAACATTCTTTTCTTTATGACACAAACATCGTATCTTTATTATTCAATCAAATTCATGCAAAAAAAGTTGTTTTGACCAAGAAACATTCAGGTAATTTTTCAACCTACCAAAACAACCTTTACAGAAAGTGGTTTGTTTATGGACAAATTGATCATAAGAAATAAAATATGCATAATGACATTCACGCCTTAACATCTAGAGGATGTGTTAGAAAATAAATAAGGAAAGCAAAAAAAGAACAAAACTCTTTGATTTTGTGATGGCTATATCATAGATGTATTTAATATTTTTTACACTGGACATGTTTAAAAGGCTGAAGAAAAAAGAGAACTTAATATCCAGAAGACCATGAAGCTTTACCAGGAAGTGGAGTCTGCGTAAATTTGCCTTTCCTAAGACTAGTTTTCTGAGCTCCCAAAAAATAAAAAAAATAACAAAGATATTTTAACACTCATAATTTAGATTGGGATAGCACCCTTCTCAAATTTAAATCATGGAAGACTATCATGGGGCTGTTAAAACAAGACTTCAGGCAGTGGTCTTACTGCTAATGTTGCCAACATTATGAATAATTGAACTGGAAAAAAATTGCTAAGTTTTAAGTCAGTGCTATGCTTTTTTAGGTATGTCACACATTCAAAGCACCAAGAAAATAACATGTCATTTCACTGTTAAAGCACAGAAAATTTCCTAATTCTTACCATATTATAATCACGGATAACTTCTGCCATATCTGTACTGGTGTTAAGTATATCCACAACCTGAAACAAGACAGAATTCTAACCTGTTACTGCTCTACCTTTCCTTAAAAAAAACAATCAAATGGTCCATGAAAACACAGAAAATTTTGGTTATTGCAAACAGAAAAAACATGATTTGAGACTCTGAATAGGTCACGTGTCATTTTCAGAAATAATCATCATGATGTGTCGCTGTTCTAAGCATTGAAATATTACACAGCAACGATTTCTTAAATCCATATGCAGACGCTTCTCCTAATTTTATAGTACACTTTTTGTTTTCCTCTGTTTCAATTTCTTTCCTTTCCAATAACTGAATAAAGTCAGTATTAACCAGTATATTTTTACATAAAAACGTCAAAAAATTGTTCAGAATAAAGCAAAAGCATTACAAAGTAATCATGAGAATAAATGGGAGCATTCAGTATCAAAATTTGACAGCAGCATACCATGTTGAAGTCTGCTAGTTGACCTTGAAGATCTTTGATTTCACCAGCTAAAGCCTCCGCCCTAAATATGAACCAAAAAGTCAAACTTCAAATGGCAACATTTGTACATGTAAAAATAAAACAACGAAAAATATAATTATTCACTGATTCCTTGAAGCCTGCCCAATACCTGAAAATAGTCCTGTGACTTAGAAAGTTAGCACTGCATTAGATGCAATACATCTCACCGTTTTTCATAGGACAAATAGACAGATTTCTCTTGCTTGTACATTTCTACTTCTTCCTGCAGCTTGTTAATTTCTGTTGTAAGTTCATTTGTTTTACTTCTGAAAAAAATAAAGAAAAAATAACCATTAACATTTGGATGTACAACTAAAACACAGCTAGAACAGTAAATATATTTTACTGGAGGAGATTTGCAATTCGAATCTCTCACACTGCACCTAGTTTCAACTTAGCATTTCTAAGAAGAGGTATGTGTGGAAAAAAGTGAAGTGGTCGTATCAGAATAAGTCCTAAGTAGTTGCTGGAAAATCTTGGTATGAAATAAATGTTTTAATTAGCTTTTTGTCTTTGCTGGTAAAACAGATGTGGAAACTAAAAAACCACAACGTAATTTCACAGAATATGAGTAACATCCATATTTAAAATGAAATCTTTTAGGACTAATTATTCAAAACTGTAATTTGATAAATCTGTAATCTGATAAAATCCTCCATGCAATAGTTTGCACAAGACCTTGCCTTTGCAATTGCTAGCTGAATGCTTGATCCAAGTAAACCATCTGAAACGTACAACAAAAAAATATTTAGTTTGCAGTGCTGTTTTCTTACAAATGGAGCTATCAGACCTAACAAACATTGAAGGAGGAAGCTCAGAATCACTGACCCTCCCCTTACTAATGCTGTGAGAGAGCATTTAACTTAGTAAGTCCAACAACAATACCTCCATGGAATCTACTACCTTTCTGCCTACAGAATATCTATACGCAAAATAACCTTCACTCTTAGAGCAGCACTCTTATAAAAGTTCATTGTAAGTGAACACAACTTACTGCCTGCTATTGTCAAGCTTTAACACTGTGTCTGAAAGGGAACAGACCATTAAATGTGCTGTTAAGACGTACCTCAGCATCCCAAGGTAGTATGTTTTATCCATTATCTGTCTCTGAGGACCTGATAAAAGAGAGCAATATGAAATTCCATTTAAAAAAACCCCTAATTTAGATGAACTGCAAATTTGAAAATCAATCTGCAAAACTTACATTAAAAAAAAAATACACCAAATATCTTTTAGTGTTCTTAAATAGTTATTATCTAATTTGTAAAAAGGCAGTTTTTAGACTGCTGTGAAGATAAACATTACTAAACATTACTAAATTACAAAAATACTAATAGTTACTACATAATAAAGTATTTTAAGTATTCTGTTGTGATGGAATAAAACACAATAAGCTTGTATTATTTTGAATTATTTTTAAAGACAGGTCATTTATAAAAAAAGTTTATCTTCTTTGGCTGCCAAGAAAAATGACAGAAAGAGAGATATTTTAATTACTCTTTGCTGCTCTTTTTAATCACAACTCCTCACTCTGCAATTTCCACAGTGATGAAAAGCTTTTCTTCAAAAAACTAAATATTCTTTCAAAACGTTTGCAGACATCTTGAGGGCTATTTTCAGTTTAAAATACCTTTCATTGCAGTTTTTATTCCACTTAATCCCTGTTGAGTCACTGGACGGTCTGCAACTTTTATCTGAGATGATAAAACTCCTCCAGGAGTCAAAGAACCACCACGAGAACCAGGTCTTGCTGTATTAGGAGGCATCTATAAAACAAACAAACAAACAAACAAACAAACAAACAAACAAACAAACGAAAGACTTATCCTGTCTGAATTATTACTTAATTGTCCTTAAGGAATTGCTAAAGCAGTTTAAAACTTCAGCTCTATATGCTTTCTGTAAGAATCTTTTAGTATTTGCATCTCTTCAGGGAAGCTAAGCTTTAAGCGAACATATGCTGTAGAAGGTAAGGGATTAACTTTGAGCAGCTGCTCACTGTTACATCTATCTGCAACATTAATGCTGTTAAGGTTTCCCAGGTGAACTCTGGTTGCTGGATGTCCCTGACCCCCACCAGACAAGGTTTGAAAAACTTTATACAAAACCGAAATCTTAAATTCTTCATAAAAAAAAAAACTTCTCACTCCAGTCATGGCACTACTGAAAAAAACAAGATTAAAAAAAAAAGGGACAAAAATCTAAATAGATCAAAATTAATAATACATTAATTTTTAATATTTTCTAACATACCGCTGTTCCTATTCTGCCTGCTGACGGAGTCCTTGATGAAGACGCAGGCCTCGATGAAGAGGTCAGCCCTACTCCTGCTCTTGAAGCAGAACGAGCCGTGGGAGGTCTGTTACTGCTGGCCATATTCGTTTCCTTTTAAACTTCTCTCTAGTAAGAAGAGAAATCATCCTTTGATTTGCACAAGGTCCTTAAAACTGTAAGAGACCGACTCTTTAAAGCATAACTCTTATTCGAATGTTAAAGGGGAGTAGTTTTTGGTTTCATAAGTAATCTGCAAAGTACTTTCCTACTGGATGGTACAACATAGAGGCAGGGCTTAGGAAAGACCACGCAACGTCCATGAGCAACCTGAGGCAACAGTCTCTTTTCAGTGTTTGGTGAGCCATCAGCTTATTCTTGTGGCATTTATTGTTTCAATATCTGAATGAAAATCTTCAATGAAACAAACTGGAAGCGAGCAACTGCTGCAAATAGTCATTCGGGTTATCTCCAGAGGGTCCGTAAGCCATCGCCCGTCACTACGGCGATCCCGAACTGCGCTAGTCCTGACAAACCGGGGCAACTTTCGCCACCCCCGAATGAGCCCATCCCAGCCGCGCAGCAGCGCAGAGCCAGCGCCCCAACCGCCCGGGCGGCCCTGTCCCCTCACCGCTCCCCTCAGCCGCCATTAGCCCGCAGTCAGCACCGCTGTATCGCGGCAACCACCCGCTCGCATATCGCGATGGCCACAAATCTCGCCCCAGCTCGAAGACTACGACTCCCAGAGGGCCTCGCAAGAGAAGAGCGACAGCACAACCTCCTGTGTGAGCGCGGTGCCTGCCGGGATAAGAAGCCTCGCTTTGGCCCGGCGGCGAGCCTTCTGACGATACTTCCGGCGCGACTTCCGGCGGCGGGGCTGCCCGTGCTGTGTCAGGCCGGCGCTGCCGCCATGGCGGGTGAGGGCAGCACGTTCCGGCTGCGCTGCTCCCTGCTGGGGCATGGGCAGGACGTGCGGGGCCTCACCCGTGGCCTCTTTCCGGAAGGCGGCTTCGTGTCCGTTTCGCGGGACAGAACCGCGCGGGTCTGGGCCCCTGACGGGTGAGTGCTGGGCCGCGGCGCAGCGCGGGTCGGGCCGGGCGCTCCAGCCAGTGCTCCGCAGGAGGGAGAGCGTGGAGGTGCCGCCACAGGAGCTCCGCCCCTGCCCCGCCGTCTTTGTCTCTGCATCCGACTCCTCAGAGGCTGCCGGCAGAATCGGCGGAGCCGAGGGAGGTGACGGGCGGTGGGAACCTGTTCGCAGGAGGCGTTCGTGACTGGCATTGTCACTTACGTAGAATCACATTGAGGGTTTTGAAGGGACCCCTTCGACATTATCCAGTCCTAGTCCCTCAGCCGCGGGCTGGGACACTTTTCATCAGAACAGTTTGCTCAAAGCTCTATCCATCCGGGCTTTGAGCACTTCCGAGGATGGGATATCCACAACTTCTCTGGGCAACCTATTCCAGTGCCTCATCACCCTCACAGTGAAGATCTTCTTCCTAAAGTCTGACTTAAGTTTTTTCTCTTTCAATTTGTGCTCATTACTTCTTGTCCTATCACTACAGTCCATGAGGAAGAAACCCTCTATAGCTTCCCTGTAGGCCTCTTTAGATACTACAAGGTTGCTATGAGGTCTCCATGCAATTTTCTGTTCTCCAGGCTGAGCAGGCCCGACTTCTGCATGTCTGCTTTTGGGAGAAGTTTATGTTTTTAAGCGGTTTGCTGTACATCGATGTTGTACTATGCTTTGGAAATAGTAACAATGTCAATAGTTCTAGGCATTTTTTTTCCTAGGTAGTATTGATAGTATTGTTTCTACCTCATGGTATTCAATGCCAAAGTTATCCTGCTAAGTAACAATGCTGCGGTTTTCACAGTAAGGTGGTGTGCTTTAAAAGTTTTAAAAAACCCCATTCTTTCTCACCCTTGCTAAGCAAGCTTCTTTACGCTTAAATGGAATGTGAACAAAAATCTACAGAAAATTAAAGACATTGAAAAAGGAAAAAATATCCCAACATTAATTTTTCTGATATTGATGTTGCACAGAGTTGTCTCCTACTGAATTTGTGTAGTTGAATTCACAGAGTGAATTTTTCAGCGTATTACCTTGACCAGAAGCAGTACTGCTAAGGAATGTGTATAGGAGATAGTGGAGATGTGGGATATTGCTGGAAGCTACAGGATGTACCTCCTCCCCAGATTATAGTTTTATATTGTGATCTGTATTCTAACATTACTAGGCATGAATATTCTTCTAGTTGCCTTCGTGTGAAATAGAAGTAATTGGTAAATTTGCTGAGTGCTTACATATTGATCTCCAAGCTCTGCAACTGAGGTGAAGAACTAATCTTATTAAGAGGATCTCATCATAAGCGAAAGAGCTTGCCAAATTGCAGAGAAGTTTGCAGCAGGAAAAGAATTCTAGTTCTAACCCATAGTTTTTGAGAACTCCGCGAGGAAGAAGACATAATTTACTTGTATCAGCTTATGATGTTGATATTAATTATCCTTCTCTGTTTTGAAGGCTCAGGGATTATAGTAGTCAGGGTTCAGTGGGTGAGCACACTGCTGTATGCTGGTTTGGTTTAGCTGTTCCAAGAAGGGATGTTGCCTTCATTAGCTCTGTGTGCCGTAAGGGGAGAAAATGTTTTAGAATTTGGAACAGAATCATGATTTCCTTACATATTTCAAGCTTGCCAGGCATTAGGGTTTGAAGGATATCCGTGTGGTGTCATGTGGTAGGTTGTGTTTTTGAGGTTGTGAGAACAAACACAGGAAAGCAAAACAAGCACACAGCTCGCCAACCTGCATATTTATTCTATGGGAATAAGTAGCTTTTTCCAGTTAATGCTATAACTATTGAGGTTGCCTCAGGGTGAAGAAGTGAGGGTCGAGTCAGTCATGATATTGTATTCCTCTATAGTGCTCCTAAGGAAGAGCCATTTGGCAGACAGTAGACTTTATTTGTGTGTTCTTACTTTAGCATGTACTTGGATATACATTTGAGTTTTCAGACAGAAGAGGATGCCATGAAGACAAACTGTATCTATTTTTGATCAAATTTGGCATAGTGTTTGCCAATGAGCAAGAAAAAACAAAAGTCTTTCCAGGTCTATCATTGCATTGAAAAATAAGTGGAAAGCTCTGGTATCATGTACTGGGGAAGAATTTTGGGATGTAATTTTTATCTCAAATTTCATTCTTTCTGGGCCATCCATCATACTTATTCAGCACAAGGCAAGCATAGTTATTAATTCAAGAATTGTAATTACTCAGATAAAGTACTGTTTCTGTCATGATTCTAAACCAATTATCTCCTGTGTTTAAGTCTTAACAGGGGTTTTACTGAGATGCACTGTATGAGTGGGCACTCAAATTTTGTATCTTGTGTGTGCATCATACCTCCAAGTGACCTCTATCCTCGTGGGCTGATTGCAACTGGTGGCAATGATCATAATATTTGCATTTTCACAGTTGACACCCCAGCTCCTCTTTACATCCTTAAGGGTCATAAAAACACAGGTATGTAGTAATCGTATTTTGGAGTTTTTTACATACAAGTTTACATGATTTATTAGAGAGGAAATTAAATTGAATTTATAAAACTCAATTTTGATTTGTTTGATATGTAATATAGCTAACTGTTTAGTTATGGTCTCTGCAGATAGGATTTTATGATCTTAATTCATGCAGTGACTGTTCATTGCAAGGACTTCCAAGTTTATCTTAATGAATGTTTTATCTTTCACTGTCTCTCTGAATTCCTGGCAATTCACAGAATGATTACCCTTTTGTCAAAAATTGCACTTTTAAGAAGCAGTTAGTTCCTCACGTATTAATTTTTTTGTCAAATCTGATATGAGTAGAAAAAATCAGCTTCCTTAATAAACTTCCTCTGCCCATTTTGTTACTTAGATGGGTATTTCATATTGATTGTTGCTTTGTGTACACTGTGTTACTGGAGCATTTGCAGATTATCTTTTTACTAACAGTAGAAAGATAGTAGAAAGACTATCACAGTTTTTTTTTGGTAGTATTTTGCCTTCCAAGAAGGTGAACTAAGTATTTTTCATATTAAATAACATCTTGAAGAGATAAATTAATACCCACAGACAAAACCTTTCTTTTTCTTAAAAACTACATATTTGCATTAATTGTGTTTCTTAACTAGCCATCTAACCTGCTTGTCATCATATTCTAGTCTGAGAGAATAGATCTGTAACTTAGAATTTTAAAAATTTGAGTGGCAAAAATATTTCAATTTTTTAACCTAAAATTGAGAATTTTAAGCAGCTTCTTTCTAGGTTGCAATACAACTACAGTTCACTTAATTTTTCTCTAGACTCCTCAACACTAAATATGCTATTAATACCAAATAAATCCTCTTCAATGAATCTCTTGAAATTGCTGGCATAAGATTTGTGGCAGTGCAGGGTACTTGTCAGTTCTGACTTGAATGTTCATTCCAGTTTGCAGCCTTTCATCTGGGAAATTTGGCACATTATTAAGTGGATCATGGGATACAACAGCCAAAGTCTGGTTGAATGACAGGTGTATGATGACACTACAGGTATGAAGTTCCTCTACATGAATATGAAATAAGTACTCTGAATTTGATTCTGACAAGTCTTAACAATGTTGTGTTTTTTGCAGGGTCACACAGCTGCAATATGGGCAGTGAAGATACTTCCTGAACAGGGATTAATGTTGACTGGTTCAGCTGACAAAACTATAAAACTGTGGAAGGCAGGCAGATGTGAAAGAACGTTCACTGGTAAATGTTGCTGCAGTTGATAATTTCATCAGTGTGATCTGTTCTTGTCAAAAGAGAACATTAAAATTGTACAAAAATGTGGATAAACTGAGCAATATTTAGGCAGGATTTTTAAATTCTTGAAGTACTTGTATGTCCAGAAGCCACATGAATTCTAAAAAAAAAAATATGTTTTTCAGAGAATTGTGAACGATTAAGTTTTCTTTCTGACTGCTCCCACAAAGATTTGTTGCCTGGATTTAGATGTTAGCTGTGTAGAAGTGGTATACTGCTGCTAATGGAAACAATAACTGCATTAAAATTTTCTCTTCCTTTTGTAAAGGGCATGAAGACTGTGTGAGAGGTTTGGCTATTCTCAGTGAAATGGAGTTCCTTTCCTGTGCTAATGATGCTAGTGTTCGAAGATGGCAGATCTCTGGCGAGTGTCTGCAGGTGTATTATGGACATACAAATTATATATACAGCATCTCTGTCTTCCCTCGATGTAAAGGTAGGATTCCTTCCCGACTCTTACACAACAGTCTTGAAAATGAAATGACAGGGTGTGTATTCTGATGTTCTGTGGCACTGCTGCAACTAAACACCCGTAGCATTTAATTTTTTTCTTGCATCTAGTGTAAATAGATTAAAAAAGACATTGAGATTGACTCCAAGTTGCACTGCTGTCAAGATTGCTCTGGCAGTGTATGGGATGAAAACATCCTGGGTTAGGGCTAATTGAAGGCTTAAGTAAAACTTAGATGAAGCAGTAGACAAAACTATTGTTTTAGCTGCCACCTGTATTTCAGTGCTGTTGCAGAGTAGTAAAATAGTAATGTGTGGCATGCCACCTTGAGATAATGTAAACTTAGATTTATATCACATTCGCAACATGCATTGTATGTAGTTTAGATTAAGAATTTTATATATGAGGCTTAATTACATTTGTTTTCAGAGTTAGAGATTTAGAGGTTCAGAACTAACTGTTGAGCCAGTTGCAGAAGTTCCAAGTCAGTGACCTTTGTGTGGTGTGTGGGACACTTGCACATTTGTTCAACAGGTAAAGTGCATGTATATGGGTTGACGCATATATTGTAGATCTCCTGTGCCTTAAAATTCCTCATTGAGGAGTTTGTAGACTTTTGAAAATGCTTTATTTATGTTTTCTGATAAAGCAGGCTTACCTTCCAAAAATCAATTTGAAACAAATGTGAACCTATGCAAATATAATGCAAGATGAAAGTATGTTGATTACAAAGTTGTTCAGGCCCTTTAAAGGATGAAGGGATCTTTCTTTGTCTTGATCACAGTTTCCTTCGCTGTCTGGCTGCTTAATCTACAATTTATACACTTTGGATTTTTTGAGGAGACAAGTGAACAGTGATTTTCTTTTCGCTCTCTACTTTTCATTGAGAGAAGTACCAAATTGCAGAAAAGTTCTTTTACTGTTGTACCCAGTTTCAGAATGACATCTAGTATCACAGTATCCTAAAAATATACTTCAAAAGTACTTTTTTATTTTTTTTTTTTTATTTTTAGATTTTGTAACTACTGGAGAGGATAGATCTCTTAGAATCTGGAAAAAAGGAGAATGTACTCAAACAATCAGACTCCCAGCTCAGTCTGTATGGTGCTGCTGTGTTTTAGACAATGGTGACATCGTAGTTGGTGCAAGGTATCCAAGCTTTACTTTGGATGTATTTCTTGATCCAAATCTGACAATCCTTGAAGAAATTGCTAGCATCACTCTGGATGTCAGTTTCATTTATATTTAAAATAAATATAAAAATGTACTTAAAAATAAAGCCATCAAAGTGTGTGTATTAAATTTAAAAATGTGCTGCTCTTCATCCAAGAAGTAATTTGTTTATGTCTTTCATGGAAATATGAATGAGAGAAATATTTGGAAATGTGGTAAATCATTAATAGGTTTGAGAATAAATTTAGTAAGCATGGTATAACAAACCCTTTTGATAGGCATATTGTATCTTGATTTTAAAATTATATTGAAGACAGGGTTACCTGCTTGATTCCTTCTCTGTATTGTTCTAGTATGAGAGTGAATTGCTTTCATAACAATAATTGGGAAGGGTAGTTAGAAATAGTGATGGTTTCTTGTGGCATAGAAGTCACTATTAGCATTTATGCAGTCATTGTGATTTTTAAAGTAGTATTTCTATTTAAATGTTTTCTCTCTGTTCAGTGATGGAATTATAAGGGTGTTTACAGAGTCCTTGGAACGTACAGCAAGTGCTGAGGAGATTCAAGCTTTTGAAAATGAGCTTGCCCAAGCATCCATTGACCCTAAAACTGGTGATTTAGGAGATATCAATGCTGATGACCTTCCTGGAAGAGAACACCTTAAGGATCCTGGTAAGTTACTGTACTTCTGTCCAGTAGAGATGCTTCCAGATCTTGATTTGAGGTGTTGAAATTTCAGATGGTTTCCAGACTTAAGGCTTTAATCTCTTTCAATAGGGTTACTGAAGGAAATGGCTTAATTTTGCTCTACTATCTTTCACTGATTCTTTTGGAAACAGGACTCAAGGTTTTTTTGTTTTTGGCATTTTTTTAATTCTCCTATGAGATAATTTAGAAAAAGGTGGAATTGATGCTACAGTATGCATATTTGAGATGTTTTCTATCTGTACTGCAAGCTGTACCGAGAATATGTGAAACAGGTAAATTGTAAAAGGAGTATTGAGTGTGCAGATTTTTCCCTAATAAAAGTAGTAAATGCAAATTTTCTGCTTTAGCTTTTGCAAGATAGTCTCGATGGGCTTGGTTCACACTTTGTAGATACTTGAGAGGTTCTTGAGAATGCAGTAGAAGCAGTAGTAAACATTATTCTTAAGCAGACTGTTACTTTTTCCTAAGGTGAAGTAACCAGTGACTTCAGCCCTTGGCTATTATCAGGAAGTGGCATAGGTCTTACATCCATATCAAACTTCACAGCTTGTTAGTCTATGGGAGAACTTCTGAAGTACATGATCCATGTATTGCTTTGACCACTTAGTCTGCTGGTGGATACTGTTACCATAATTGTAAAATGCTCATTAAGATTGCTGCTATTCTTGTTGTGAGATGTAGTATTTTGTCTGTTTTTTTCTGAGATAAGAGTTGATTTTGTCCACAGTAGCTGTTATGGGACCGTGTTTTGGATTTGTGCTGAAAACTGGGTTGATAACACAGGGAATTTTTGTTACTGCTCAGCAGGGCTTAGACAGGGCCAAGGCCTTTTCAGCTCCTCACCCACCCCACCAGCAAGAAGGGTGGGGGTGTGCAGGAAGCTGAGAGGGTACACAGCTGTGACAACTGACCCCAGCTGACCCAAGGGGTGTCCCATACCATTTGGCATTATACTCAGCCTGTAGAGTAGGGGGAGAAAAAAGGAAGGGGAGGGGATATTCGGAATGTTGGCGTTTGTTTTTCCAAGGAACTATTGAGCCTGATGGAACCCTGCTCCTCTGGAGACAGTTGAACACCTGCCTCCCCATGGGAAGTGGTGTTTGAATTCCTTGTTTTGCTTTGATTGTGGTTTTTGATTTACCTTTCTAAATGTATCTCAGTCCCCAAATTTTTCACTTCTATTCATCTCATTCTTTCCTGCATCCCAACCACAAGGCCAGTGAGTGTGTTTGTGTGGTGCTTACTTGGTTAAACCATGACATGTATCTTCTTAATTCCTGTGCTGTAACTTCAAGTGTTGTTGAGCTGTTTTTAAATTTTTAATGCTGGGCACCATTTGAATATTTTTCTCTCATTGAATCATATCCTTGAAATTGTTTGAACTCCTGCCTACAGGAACAAGAGATGGACAGACACGGCTTATTAAAGATAATGGGAAAGTAGAAGCATATCAATGGAGTGTCAGTGAAGGAAGATGGATAAAGATCGGCGATGTTGTTGGTTCTTCTGGAGCCACACAACAAACATCTGGAAAAGTTTTATTTGAAGGAAAGGTATAGGCAAACTGTTAATTTGTTTCATTCTTTCCTAAGTAACTGATCTTTGTTCAGATAAAATATGATTTAGAAAACAGGTATTTGAAAAATACCTGTATTAGAAAACAGGTACTTTTTTGTTACCTTTGTTCTCAGAGGTAGAAGTATAAGTACAGTTTATTTTATTACTTACAAAACACATTTTGTAAAATGAGCAAGCCAACGACACTAATTATTTTGGAGAAAGGTAGACCATTAGTAGATAAATTGTCAGGTTCTATGGTATTTATTGTTAATACCTTGAGAAGTTACTTTCCCAAAAGGAAATTAACTTTATCATTTATAATGCAAGGTTTACCTAAAATATTAGGTACCAGGCCTTCTGTACTGCTTCTATCTAATAACTACTGAACCTAAAGACAGGTAGGGTGACCTAAAGATTATATAAGGTGAAAAATGTTTCCTTCTCTGAAATATACACAGAAAAGCTTGTCAGGGTCCAGCACAGAAGAAATACCTTCAAGATACTGATTTTCACTCGTAAAGATTTTAAAGAAACGTTACGAAATCATTTGCTAGCATTAGAAGTGTGCTTTTAAGACTGAAATTTCTTGAGGTATCTGATCACTCTATAGCTTTAGAGGGAGCAGAAGTACCCATGAGAGTGACCCAATGCATCTGTATTTTGTAATATATCTGTACACACATTATCATGATGTGTTTCATTACTCTGCTCCTCTTGAGCAGAGAGTTCTTGAGAATGCAGGTTTAAGTCTTGTCATGGTTTTGGCTGGGACAGAGTTCTTATTCTTCTTAGCAGCTGGTACAGTGCTTTGTGTCTTGGATATAATATAGCAACAGTGATATAACACAGTCATGTTTTGGCTGTTGCTAGGTAATGTTTAGTGCTTACCCTAAATCAGCAAATGTTTACTTGCAGTCTCTCTGGGGACTATTACTGATGTTACGTAATTAGCAGTGTTTTAAGTTTATAGGCTTAGGTCTGGGCCACTGTTAGACTGCATTTGATACATCTTTGAAATGCTTTAAGACTTCTAATATGTTCTTATTTTTATTCCACTTAAAGGAATATGACTATGTTTTCACCATTGATGTAAATGAAAATGGGCCTTCATACAAACTGCCATATAACATCACTGATGATCCTTGGCTGACTGCATACAACTTCCTGCAAAAGAATGATCTAAATCCTATGTTTCTGGATCAGGTGGCCAAGTTTATTATGGACAACACTAAGGGGCAAACATTGTTGAGTACAAGTAATCAGTTTTCAGATCCGTTTACAGGTAAATATTTTAAACTTAAGTGATGACATTTTTGTGTCTTCACAGTTGCTGAGGATGCGTTCTTGACTGATCTTCCACACCATCATTAGCAAAGATGTGGAGCAGGACTGGATGCAGTACTGACCCCTGTGGTACACCACCAGTGGCTAGCTTTCAGTAGATGTTGCACTTATCACCATCCTCTGGTCGTGGTTGTTCAGTCAGTTTTCAATCCACCACTGTCACAGAATCATTGAATCATTAAGATTGGAAAAGATCTCTAAGAATATTGAGTTCAGCCATTGACTCACCACTTCCATGTTCACCTCTAAATTACATCCCCAGGTGCTGTATCCACATTGTTTTTTGGATATTACAGGAATGATGATTCAGACACTTCCTATGGGCAACCTATTCCAATGCCTGACCACCCTTCCACTACAGAACTTTTTCCTAATATCTAGTCCAAACCTCTCCTGGTACAGCTTGAGACCATTTCTTCTCATCCTGTCACTTGTTACTGACTGAAGTGATTGAACCCCACCTTAATACCTTTCAAATAGTTGTAGAGAGCAGTCTACCTGCAGCTTCCTCCAGGAACTTAAAACACCCTTCAGGTGCTTCTCATAAGACCTGTGCTCCAGACCCTTCACCAGCTCCTTCTCTGGACTTGCTCCAGCACCTTAATGTGTTACTTGTCGTGAGGGGCCCAGAGCTGATCACAGGATTTGAGGTGTTGCCTCGCTAGGGTTGATTACAGAGGGACAATCACAGCCCTGGTCCTTCTGGGATAAAAGCCAAGATACCATTGTCCTCCTTTGCCACCTGGGCACGCTGGCTTGCGTTGAACTGCTGTTGACCAGCATCCCCAGGTCCTTTTCTGCTGGACAGCTTTCCAGCCACTCTGCCCCCACTCTATCTCTACACTGGGTTGTTGTGACCTGAGGGCAGGACCCAGCAGTTGGCCTTGTTGAACCTCATAGAACTGTCTGCCCAGGCAGACTTCAGTATTGTAGCTCTTGAACTTCTTCTACAGATACTTTCATATTCTTAAATGATTGAGGGCAAGGGCACAGAT
>WBND01001180.1:49497-99650 GCA_013398595.1 Tychaedon coryphoeus | reverse complement strand
ATTGAGCTAAATATTTTTCTTTCTTTCAAGGGACTGGAAATGAGAATACACTCTTGTCAGGTTATATGTAACTCTGAGAGCTGTAGTTATCACAGAAGTAATTAGGTTAGAAAAGACCTCTGAGATTGAATCTAACCTGTGACTGAACACCACCATGTCAACTAGACCATGGTACTAAGTGCCACCCATCCAGTCTTCACTTAAACACCTCCACCACCTCTGTGGTTAGCTCATTCCAATATCTAATTACCCTTTCTGTGATGAAATTCTTTCTTGTTTCCAACCAACACCTCTCCTGGTGCAATTTAAGGCTGTGCCTTCTCCTGTCACTGGTTGCCTGGGAGAAGAGGCCAATCCCCAGCTGGCTACACCCCCATTTCAGGGAATTTTAGAGTGTGGTAAGGTCTCTCCTGAGCCTTCTCTTCTCCAGGCTCAACAGCCCCAGCTGCCTCAGCCACTCCTCATAGGATAGGTACTCCAGACCTTTCACCAGCTTTGCTACCCCTCTCTGGATTTTAATAATGTCAAGCTGTGTTTGATAGTCATTGCTTTTCTGTTTTGAGTAGGTGCTGGACGTTATGTCCCTGGCTCTTCATCTGGATCGAGTACAATACCTGGGGCAGACCCATTTACAGGTAATGTAAAATTCATATCTGTCTGGCTAGCACTCAAGATATGCATTTGAGTCGTGTTCTGTTGCATTCTGTGTTTAGCCCAGACAGCTGTTTCCTGCAGTTCTCTGGGGCAATAGTGTGGAACAGCCTAGTAAGGTGGGCTCTGCCCCTGCCAAGCGTACTGAGATCTGTTCAGTAGAGAGGAGCCCTGTGCTGTCAGGTCTGCCTCATGTCACTCTGTCCACTGCAGCAGAAGTGTAAGGACCTAAACTTTTTGTTTTGCCAGACTTTGTATGCATGAACCACACAAGATTAGGTATAGTCATCGAGGTAGTTTTCTATTTCATTTTTACTTATCTTTTTTCCATGATCTTTGTTAGTACCATCCACCCTGTGTTTTAGATTCTGATCTTCACTGATACAGCTATTGTAAAGTCCTCCTCACTAGTTTAGCAACCTTGTTTGCAAAGATATTCCCAGTTCCAGCCCTGCATTGGCAGACTTACCCATCCCTGATTAGTAGCTCTTGCTCCTCAAAGAGGTTCCTGTCTGTAATCCCTTGATGCCAATTTCTTGTCTGCAAAACCAGCTGTGCAGTGAGCTGCTGACCTGCGTGATTGAGTCCATTTTTAGTCAAGCATTTTTGCTTTGTTCAGCGTACCAAAGAAGCACCCTACACTCTTTGTCTTTGTTCTCAGGGCTCTCTAATGACTTTTGATATCCTCCAGGACCTCCTTGGCAAAACTTTTGGTGACCATGTGGAAGAGTAGCAGGGTAACAGTCTGAAGGCCAGGCAAGGCTTGACAGTGTTTCTGTGATAACCTGAATCCTTGCTCCCAGCAGAAACTCCTCCCAAGTTACCAGACCATACACACTATGCAGAGTAACCTACCTGCAGGAGGTTACTCTGCTTCCTATCACTGCTGCTTGTCTTTCCTGTCTTTGCAGACATGAGGTGCAATCTTAGCTGGCTCTTAACACATCACTGCTGGGTGTTCGTCCTCAGCAGTGCCAGGGCACTCACTACCTGTTCTGCAGTTGCAGATCTACAGGTAGAGCAGAAGCCTTTGTGCTGTTAGAAAAACTAACTTCCTTCAGTATTCCCCGTCTTGACGGTCATTCTGTGTCCAACTGTTTCTCCTCCCTGGTTTTTGCGGCTCTGTGGTCTCTGCAGATGGAGGCCTCACTGAGGCCTCAGTGCAAGAGTCCGCCCAGGTCTCTCCCACAGAAGGGATCACTCTTGGCCCAGGCACAAAGAAAGTCAAGGCCAGGGCAGTGTGCCTCCTGCTGGAACTTGTCATGAATAAGGTATCTGTTGTGCTGGTCTCTGCACCTGTGGTGCTGGAGATCCTGACACAGTGTCTTCTAGCTGTGGGCTCGCTTAGCTTGTGAGTGCCATCCATCATCGCCAGCAGCCTGGCACAGGCATAGATTTAATTCTTTAAGAAGTGTAGAATGCTACTTGTAATTCCTTTAGTGCAGGATAATCCTTTTTAATAGTCTTGTTTCAAAAGTAGTAACTAAATAGAGGTGTAGGTTACCTCTTTACTGGTGGTGGTGGTATTTTAAAACGTAACATTTTTTTTAGGTGCTGGTCGCTATGTTCCCGGTTCAGCATCAAATGCAGCACCTCCAATGGGCGGGGTTGATCCATTTACGGGTAAAAGATAATATCTGACAGTGGAAAACATTCCTGATCATTTGGTTTGTTTTTGTTTCTCTGACATGAATTCTGCATTGCTGCAAATCCATACTTTATTAAAAACAGCGTATTGAAGCTGCTTATTCTCTGAAACTATTCATAAAATAGGGATAACAGAGCCTTCCTTTACATGCAGGAATCGTGCACACAAGCTTTAAAATGTATCATAATAATAATAATCTGAGACTATTATTGATCTCCTATAGTAGCTAGGTTGTTGATGAGCGAAACTGATACATAGTTAATGGACATTGCACAATAGCAGCTACTAAATGACCTGTGAGTTTAAGAAATCATTATAGGTGATGTTAAAAGCTTTTTATTGCTCCTTCAAAAAAGACATTTCAGGCCACTGTTGCATGTGCTGTAACTTGGTCATATCTGCAAGTCTTCTAATACGTAAACACTTCCATTTTGAAAGCAATGAAAATACAAGATTTTAGGGGCAGAATTAACCACATAATTAAGAAATGACTGTTAATAATTTCAACTTGTAAATTTTTACATGAGGGGGTCACAGTTCGTGAAGGTATTGCATTCAGTTTTTGCCCTTGAAAAACTAATGTAAGGAATGGCAGCTATTTGCATAGATATTCAGTTTTTTTAAAAGGTATTTTTCTGAGTAATATCCAGCAGTCGAGAGTTACAGAATATAATTCTGTGTGAGACACCTTGGTACACTGTTGAATGCTCTGTATTGCCTTTCTGTAGGAATGAGTGCCTACCAGTCAACTGCAGCTAAAGTTGAAAATATTTATTTTCCGAAGAAGGATGCTGTCACCTTTGACCAGGCCAATCCTACGCAAATACTGGGTCAGTGTTTTAATATCAAGGATGTTTTTCTAAATGTATTTGAAGTAACTTGACTAACTGAACTTCTAAAAAAAACCGTCCTTGATGCTAGATCCATTACGTTAATCTAATCCTGGATTTTTGAATCACGCTGCAGCTTGAATATAGTACATGTCATAAGCAAAACATGATCATGTGATTTAAGTAAAAATAAAAAACACCTTAGAATATATAGTTTTTTTATTGTTTTTAAAGAGCAAAAATAAATTTTATTTCAGTTATGAAAGCTCTAATGTTCTTATGACTCTTAGCTGCATTTTTATCTTTATGTAGGCATTTCCTGAAATTTTTCTACGAATTCTGAATCTTTGTGTTGTATTGTTAAAGTGGAATTAATAGTAGCAATCATTGTGATAATTAAAAACTTAAAGTTTGAAATTACCAAATTGGAAAAAGTGTTTAAAAATCTGACCCTCAAAAAATGCACAATAGTTGTTACTTCTTTATAAAGTGCTTTTTTTAGCATTTCAGTTGAGATCTCAATTTGTGAAGTCTGTTTTTTGAAAAGTGTGCCTCTTCTGTTTGTATTACAGGCAAATTAAAGGAACTTAATGGCAGTGCAGCTGAAGAACATAAGCTTACTGAGGATGACTTGATAATCTTAGAAAAGTTACTGTCTGCAGCATGCAACACCTCTGCAGAAACACCTACAGCACAGCAACTTCAGACTTTATGGAGAGCAGTTAACTGGCCAGAAGGTAAACTCTTGCAGTTGTTTTATGGATCATCTCATCAGTACTACACCATGAACAACAAAAACTAGTCATGCTGTATGTTACACTGAGTCTGTCCCAAAGACTTGATAGAAAGAAAACAGAAGATGACTAAAAGGTGCTAAAAGCAGTGATGAGCTTCAGGGCCAAGTTTGGTAGTTGGTTGTCAGGTTTTACTGGCACAGTAATAAACATAGAGGAGAAACTTGATATAAAAATCAGTTGTCAGGAAATAGAGTAAGGAAGTGTGAACTTGGCATCCTAACATGTTACCAAATGAGAGATGAAATTATGGAGATAAATTATTAGGAAAAAAATCAAAAATAGCTCCTGTCTAACATGGTAGAGAAGAAGTTACTGATACTTGCCTATATGATCAAAACTGCATTAGCGAAATGACATGCTGGAAGAATGTAAGTAGAGGTGATATAATTGCATTTAATAATGTGTTCTCAGCACTGATGGATTAGAAAAGGTATTTTGGTTGTTAAAACACATTCTGGAAAAAACAGTTGTTGGCATATACAAATATCTTAAGCATAGTTCAAATTAACTGCTTTCTTAAGATAGCAGGTAAAGATTTACTAACAGGAAGATCACGTTTTAGTATTAAAAGTTCATGCTCATTCTATATCACTTAATTAAACTGTGTTTTGCATAATGAGGAGCTGGTGATGGCCAATGTCATACCTTCCATACTCTTTATATTGTTCAAAGCATTAATTCTGAAGATTCTGCATATCTGCAGGAGAAACCTCTGTAGGTAGTGGACAGGTTCAGCTTTGATTTGGTTGTAAGCATTGGGATACCAGTAGTAGATCCAAGGAACCAGATACATTCAGAATTTGGGAAAAGAAGGACACTACAAGCTTTCGGTTCAGTTTCCTTACAACGATTTCTAACTCATCAGTTGAGGACATATTTTTTATTTTCTTTTCTTGTAAGCAGTTTTGTAGCTATACTGTGCTGTAAGTTATGGAATGAGGACAAAGGGAAATGCTGTCTGTGTAGGAGTGTTCAGTCACTGAACTTTCAGCTTTCAGAGACGTTTTTGGATTAGTTACCATATCTTATGCTTGCCTTCAGTATTATCCATTAGAGATTTTAGAAAATATTTTAAGATTTTCTGTTAATCCTACATTGAGCATTATGGATTTTTTTTGTGGTAATGGAAGTGTTACTAGAATGGATTTGTCAATATTTGTCTTTATGAATGTGAAACAATTAATGATTTACTTACTTGCATGAAACTTGTACTGTCTGTTCACAAACCTGCAGGTCTAAGAAGGTCTGCATCTAAAAGAAACTCACTGATAAATTTACATATAATGCAGTATTAATACTAATTTTTGTTTTGTTTTATTTCTTAGATATTGTCTTTCCAGCTCTAGACATTCTTAGATTGTCTGTCAGGCATCCCACTGTGAATGAAAACTTCTGCAGTGAAAAGGAGCACGTACAATTTATCATCCTTCTCCTTAAATTTCTGAATCCTAAAGGCAAGCAAGCAAACCAGCTGTTGGCACTTAGAGCTCTTTGCAATTGTTTTGTCAGCCATGCAGGCCAGAAGCTCATGATGGAACAGAGGGATGAAATAATGACACAAGCAATAGAAACTAAATCAGGCAATAATAAGAACATCCACATTGCATTGGCCACGCTGACATTGAACTATGCTGTATGTTTACATAAAGTCAACAACATTGAGGGCAAAGCTCAATGTTTATCAGTAATCAGCACAGTTATGGAAGTTGTTCAAGATCTTGAAGCCATTTTTAGACTGCTTGTGGCTCTTGGGACGCTAATCAGTGATGATACAAATGCTGTGCAATTAGCTAAGTCTCTGGGAGTTGATTCTCAAATAAAAAAGTATGCCTCTGTATCGGAACCAGCTAAAGTAAAAGAATGCTGTAGGTTTGTTCTTAATCTGTTATAATAATTTTTTTCTTAGCACTTGAAAGACAGTGTATGCAGAAAAAAGATGTTTTTGTTCATATTTTATGGCAGACTATACTTGGGAAAATACTGTGGATTAATTACACTTGACTTACTGCAAGATACAGAGCAAATAAAACTTTTTTCACTGTTTGGCATTGGACTGCTTTTCTGATCAGTGCACAAAACTTTGCAAGGAGTCCTGACATTACTCAGATAAAAACAGATCAAGAAGTCAAACCATATCAGTACTTACAGGTCATCCAGACAGAAAGGTAGTAAATGGCTGTTATTTAGTGACAGTCAATTCTGACACTCACTCCAATCACATTCTGTGTTTCAGCATGTTTAGTTTGTTTCTTGACTGTGGGGTTTTTTTCAGCAGAGGAGGGGCCCTGAGATGTCCTAAGTTCAACAGTGCATTTCACAAGCTTATTAGTTAACATTAAATTAACTCTTGTCAAATAGCCTGGTAAGGAAATTTTTCATCAGATTTCTCCACTTCCTTTTGAACCTTAACTTTCATGGCTCTTAACCTCTTTTAACCCTAGGACTAGATGACTTTTTGAGGGATAGAACCTCTACTTGCCATATGGATGTTGTGCTTCACTCATAAACTTGTATTTTGCAGCTTGTAAAATGGCATGAACTTCTAGAGAAGCCTTTAACTCGACTTTTTACTTTTTAAGGACAAGAATACCCCACTAATTAATAGCAGATGTCTTACTCTATGTTGTAAAATCTAGATGACTAAAAAATGGTCATCTTGAAGAGTGGGAGAGCAATCTACATCCAGAGAAAAGTTTGAGCAGCAGCAGCTTGAAGAAGCTTCCTAAAGGGGGTCCGTGTACCCTGCCTGTCGGTGTTTTAGGCATTTGAAGAATGTCTTTGACAAGAGGCTCTAAGTTTTGGTCAGTCCAGAAATGGTCAGGTCCGTTACAACTGAAACACTCTGCTGTAAACTACCAAAATCAAAAGTCAAGTTTGATGAGGTAGCTCTAACTTCTTGTCTGTGGTGACTGTTAAAAGGGAAAATAATACTTTGCAGCTTATTCCAGCAGATCTAAGATGTTCATGTCAAAAGGGAGATGTTATTTACTACTAGTGCAAATGTTACAATTGGGTTTAGAATTAAGATGAACTGAAGAGTGTCAATGTTTAAGTTACATTTTTCATTAGACTAATAGAATAGTAAACAGGAAAAAAGGGCGAACTTCTGGCACATGAGCTCCACATCACATGATACCAGCCTATGTTGTATATGCCAGATGTGAAGGATTTTGTGACCAAGAGCTCTTAACTTTTGTTTTGCCCCAGCTGCCTGATCTGAGCTACTACACTGCTTCCAGCAACCTTTGTCTCTCCAATCCTTAGTTGCATACTTGTACAGTTACAGTTTGAATGGATTTCCAAATAAATACCCTCACAGTCCTGATCATGGTCTGAGTCACTCATTTTCTGATTTGATCCATTGGAGGTTCATGTATGAGACAGTCCAACAAACCATTTGTGATTTCCAGTGCTTAATAGATGAACCCCTTTCTGGGAAAGCATCTAAAAAGCTACCTTTAGGAAACATGTCTATGAAATCATGTGCCTATCTGTTGAATTTTGGTTGCCTATTATACAATTGTTCTTGAAGCTTCAGCTTTCTAATGTTGTGCTCTTCAACTGTGTTTGTACCTGTGCTAGCTTAAGAAATTATACTTGTCTTAATATTTTTTGTTTTGTTATTGTGAGATTGCTCTGTTACAGATTCTCTTTATGTGAAAATTGTTATGAATTTGCCAGACCAAAAATTAATGTTTATATTAATAAACATACTCTTGCAACTCCCAGGAAATGGTATATTAAAAGATATTAAAAATTCACTTAAATTTATGGAGAAATGATGAGGCACAGCAAGGCATCCTTCTGAGGACTGCAGAACTAAATGTTAGGTGAGATGAACAAAGCAGGCCAGGACTGTTTGGAGAGAAAGATACATGCTGCCCCAGGGTACTGTGATAGCAACCCTTCCATGACCTAGCATCATCTGAGGAAACAAGTAGTGCAGAATTCCTTTTGCTGTTGTTTTAAATGGTGCTGTTTAGAACTCCATTGTGGTTCATGTCAGTGCACAAATGCATGTAAGGGTACTGCACAATATGCTGCTGGGATCACCAGTAAAAATTCCTTAGGAAGGAATGCAGGATGAAGTTCTGTTGCAGTGAGAGAACGTTGTAAGGTGCCAGACATGAGGTCCACAGTGTACAATTTTTTGAGACCAAAGGCCATTGAAAGCAAATACGTGCCTGGCACACAGCTGGGAGCTGGCTTGCTATCTACAGCAGTAAATTTTGAATAAGTATAACTTGTGGTAAGGGCTCCTGATTTCATTCTTCAGGGGTGTAGTTGAAGTATGTTGGAGTGATTTCAAGAGCCCCTTGAAGAGAAGCTGTGTTTTCTGCTAAGTTTCTCCCAGGTTTCCCAGTAGATGACACGATTCTTTTGGCATCTTTTTGTAAGATAGAAAGGAAGCTTTTAGAAAGAATAACCAACAGTAGACAGCAGCATCTCATGTTAAAGCATTCTTGTTAGGCATGGCTTGAGTTTTATGAAGTGGAAAAACTTGAGATCTACTTAGACCAAAACTTAGAACAAGTGTAAAATGCCTTCCTGAGGAACTAAATGAGGAGTCAAAATTGACTTAAATCAGCACCAACTGCTGTACTTTCCAAAATGAAAGAAGACTACAGTAACATAAATCAGGCTAATGTATCACAAGGTTTCTGTAATGTTGGTTATTATGATGCACCTTGCTAATGTCACGACCTAATTAAGCAGTGTAAATTACTCGGTTTTGTTCAGGCTACAGCCAGAAATAGACTAACTTCAGTCTGCAAACTTCATTAAAAGTACTGTACACTGAACTATACATTCGTGAATCATTGGATGCAGTGACTTTTTTGTAATGTAATATGCTATAGTAATCTACAGGAGGAATCTTACCATAGATCAGTACTACAGAGGCAACTCCAAATGCTTTAGGAAAAGTTAGAACTTGCTGTTTCCAATTGTGTGAAATTTTTTGTTTTCTTCTGTTGTCAATGGACTGCTGTCCGGTTCAAGACATGCGAACCACACTATAAATATGGTTTGTCTTTCAATAAAATGCTTCTTTAGCCTCAAAGCTCAAGAAGTCTTGTCGTTTTATGCGACTCTCAGCATATACGGCGACATAAAAATACTTAGCTAAGCTTTTTAGCTGAATGTGATCCATTACTATATACTATGATCACTTCTCTCTTTCTCCTTAAGCTATTAATAAACCCAAAGTCTAGGAACAGTAGATGTTTCCCATATTTTCAAAATGTGTACTGAATAGACCGAATCTAAATGTTTGGCAACAAGATGCCATAAGCAGCTGTTGACGGCCTGAAGAGTTTCGGAATGTCAGATATCCTATTCTTACAGTGGTTTTTTGATGCTTATTCACAGTAGAGATTGAAGTTTCGATTTTGGTGGGAAGTTTTGTTTCTAGGCTTTCGAGTTGCAAAGATAAATTTGCAGTGTTCATAACCCGACTGTTGGTCTGTACAAAACACATTAAAAAATAGTTTGAATTTAAGTATGAACTACTGTAGCAGCATGGACCTGAATGATGGATGCTGCTACTTCTCCCAGCGTCTTCCAAGAAAGCCAGATAGAAACTGTCACTGAATTCACAGTTACACACGCCACAGATAAGTCAGTGAATAAAGACAGAAAGGTTCTTTTTGTGTACGGTTCAGCAAGGTTTGTTGCCACAGCATGCTGAAGGAGTCCAGGGACAAGAAACAAAGATCACTGCAGTGTCTTGGTTTAGGTATGGGGTCAGGGGGTGAATGGTCTGAGGGCACAGGGGTGGTAAAAGGGCAGGGCAAAGGGCAGTGACCTGTAGGGAATAGGGAGAGGTTAACTTAGTGCTGCAGGGGACCCACAGGAGAAGCCTAGTTGTCTCATTTCAGATAGGGAGGCATTCTCAAAATCCTGTGTAGACTTTTCCAGGGCATTCCTCTAGAGGTTCCCCTGATAAGGAAGGAACTCCCTTCAAGGGCCTCCTCAGACTACACCTTTTTGACAGCAGAATTTGAAGCCTTTGAGCACATAATTTAGAATACTGTTACAAATCTTTTTATCAATAGCCCAGTTAGCATCTGTATTCTGCATTAATTTAAAACACAGTTTGCATGCCTGAGCATACGCTGCTAATCTTTTTATTTTCCTTATAGTTGCTCAAGGGATCCCATTTTCATCCCAAACTTAGACCCATCCTCAGTGTTTCCTAATTACATTACCTCTGCCACCTTCAAAGTATGCTCAGGCTGTTACTTGCTAATGATAAATATGAGTATCTATTCTCACCTATCCAGGTAATGTTAACAATATAAACTAATTTGGATCAACTCTGATATTAGCCACCTCTGCAGGGACTGATGCTTGCTGGAAAAAAGAACTGACGGTACTTAGTAAATTCTAACCCATTTCAAAACTGTGTCAGCCCAATGAATATGTATCATCTGCCCACAGCACTTTTGATACTGCTAGCTTTGTACAACTTGCAATCAGTGGACCTCTACTAAATAGGCCAGTACCTCCCATTTGAACATCGAACACAATATGGACAAACTGGATGGCAACATGTTTGAATCTGGGAAAGAAAGCAGACACAAAAGAACAGACATTCTATTGTGTTAAATAAAGAAGAAAATTATTGCGTATCTCTGCACAGAAAAATAGATTTTTAATACAGATTCTCTCTGCATAATCATGGACATTTTCTACCCTAGCCTTTCATTTTGACTAGTCTCTTTAGGGTAATAGACTGAGTTCTCTCTGTAATTAGTCTTGTTGGTGGCAGAAAGCTGATCAGTGTCTTACTGAATTGCACAGAGCAGTCACCTGCCTTTAACAGGCTTCTCTCTGAAATTCCTAATTATTTGCATCCCGTGAAAAAACTTCTCCAGTACTCATGGAAAAATTAAAGTTACTATTGTTCTAAAGTTATTGGCAATGCCAAACAGCTGCCAAGGGAGGAGTATGCAGGTCCTTGCACTATTGAAGCAGGTTGAGTCAGGGAAAAGGTAAGAATTAAACAGTAGTTACAGAGGATAGAACCGTGGAATCATCAGAGAATCATCAACGCTGGGAGAGACCTTTAAATAATCATCAAGTCCACCTTCCACCCAGTATTATCACTGTAAGCACTGAACCATTAAACCACACTACCAGCACCAGATCCAGACACCTCTTGAACACCTCCAGAGATTGTGACTCAATCATCAGGATAACCTATTCCAGTGCCTTACCACTCTAACCAGTGATAATTTCTTTTCCAACATCTAATATGAATCTCCGGTGTCTCAGATAAGGGCCATTTCCTTTTGTCCTCTCGCTGCAGGCATGGCAAGGAAGACTGACCCCCTACACTACACCCTCCTTTCAGGGAGCTTTAGAGAGCGACGGCATCACCAGTGAGCCTCCTCTTCTGGAGACCAGACAACCCCAATCCCTCAGCCGCACCCCATAAGACGTGTTTTCTCGGCCCTAGATGGCCGATATTGGTGTAAGCGGGTGGCATCCCCACGGGCGGGCGCAGTTCCGCCCGCGCCTCGCTGGCCCCAAGCCACGCCCCGCACATTAACGCGGCCTCGCAGCGCGGGCCGGCAGGGGGCGCTGCCCGCCACCCCCGCCGGAAGCGGCGCGCGTGCGGCGGCGCGCGGGGGGCGCGCGGCGCGGCCATGCCGGGCAGGAAGTCTTCCAAGGAGAAGAAGCGTCGCCGCTCGCGTTCCTGCTGCACAGAGGGAGCCCCGGGGCCGGACGGCGGCGACAGGAAGCGGCGGAGCACAGAGTCCAGCCACGGTGCTCTGGAGGTAGCGCGGGCGGGGTCGCGGGTGCCGTGTCGCCTCCCCGGGCGCGTCCCGATCCCGCGGCGTCCTGGCGGCAGAGGCCCGGCTGGGCCTGGCTGCGGGGAGGGCCGGGTGCGGTGGCGCTGGTCGGTGTGCGGCTGCGGGGAGGGCCGGGTGCGGTGGCGCTGGTCGGTGTGCGGCTGCGGGGAGGGCCGGGTGCGGTGGCGCTGGTCGGTGTGCGGCTGCGGGGAGCGGCGGGCGGGCGGCGCGGACAGGGGCAGCTCAGGCGCGGGCCCCGGCGGAGGCAGGCCGAGCCGTGGCGCGCCCCGCGGGCATCCCGGGAGCGCCGGTCTGTGTTTCCCAGGTGAAAGAGACGTGCTGAACAGGCTCGGGTGGCCCCAGGCGGTGGTTCTGTGCCGCAGTACTTGGGGCATTATGAGTCTTCTCAAGGGTGTGTTGGCGTGCAAAAATGGTTGTGACATGCACGCCTAAGTGAATTCTGAGGCTGACAATTTTTAATTTGTTGTTTTTATTCTATTCTGTTATCTCCACTGATGTATGGACGACAAATTTTCTAATATGAAGCCCATTTTAATTCTGTGAAGACTCTGCCACACGGGGAATTGTATGCCAATATCTGTCTTAGCAGGGAACTGTAAATTATGAGCTTTTTGAGCTGATTGCCTGGCGAATCAGATGGATTTCTTTTGCATTAAAGCATGTTTTCATGTGTAAGCACCAGCTAAGTATTTGCAGATAATATTTCCCAATTAATATTTAGGAATACTTTTCACTTCTTGAAGCTTTAAAAATTTTCCTAGCACAAGAATGTTTTCTGTAATAAAAATGTAATTTCTATAATGCAGTTACCTGGCAATATGAAACACTGGAACTTGAGAAGTCCACCTTGCATTTGTGAAGGGAAAATTATTGCAAGCACAGGCAAAGCTGTCAGTTTCTGTCTTCTCTAATTAACTAGAAAATGTGCCTTCCTTGATTTTAGGAAACAAAGTGCAATGTAGTCTCTGGAGAAAAAGTGGAAGAAGCTGAACAACCCAGTGATATAGAAGAAGGAGGATTAGATCTCACTGTGTCACTCAAACCTGTCAGTTTCTACATTGGGGACAAAAAGGAAATGCTTCAACAGTGTTTCTATGTCATAGGGGAGAAGAAACTACAGAAGATGCTGCCTGATACTTTAAAGGTATGGAAATACACTTAACATTTGTATACTTACCATGATCCTAAATGCTTGCATAACAAAGAATACTTACCTCTCAAGCCTAATGCATGCACATTTTAAAAGCTGCCTGTATATTTCTCAACTAAAAAAGTTTCTATGAAGTCAAGTACCTTTCTTAAGTAGTCTCGCAGTCATGTGTCTGGAAGTGAGGCTTCTTAAAGATTTGCTGTAGTTCCAGTTTACTCCTTTTGGTACTGCTCAGCCATTCCTGAACTTCAGGTTTGGCTTTAGACTCTCCCTCTGTACTGGTTAGTTAAATGCAAAAGGATTTTCATGATTGTGAGGCATAAATTCAGTAGTGTTCACTAATTAATATGCAGATTTGTAAATAAAATACTGACTTCTGTTTGTGGCAACTGATTTTTTTTCATAAACAGCTTCTAAGCTATAACTCCTGTGGGCTAAAGCTGGAGTCTTACTGGGTTAGAACATATGCCTTTTGAGTCTTGTGAGCAATAGGACTTAGTAAAAGTCAATTAGGCTAGCAGCACATACAGAAGAAGGGGCTGCAAGTGAAATGTCATCTCTGTACTATTTGTTAGTCGGTGTAAATTTTTTGTCTTAAATTTTTATCTTAATGAGGTGTATTGTTAATATAAGTGAGACAAGACTTCTTCATTTTAAACACCCGGTAAATTGCACACAGGCTTGTCCATTTCTCATCTCTTGCGGAAGAAAAAGAGGTTGGGAAGCTGAAAGGAAAGACATTACTTGAATTTGTAGGGAAATTGCCTGATAGTGTAGAAGCAAACTTAGAGTAGGTCTGTGAGTGTTACAGCCTGTTTAGCACCTCCTAATTTTGGTACTTGTGTGTGGTATCATAGCTCATTTGAAAATGTCAAATTACCAAATGTCACCAAGAGGTATGAGATATGAAAGTAACTGGTATACCAATAAAATCTGTGGCAACGTATGGTATATACCAAGCATGAGAAATAGATTGCAGTTTACATACTTTCTTTATTTTCTGTGAAGTGGTACATAACTGTTGGTGTGTTATCAGTAGCATTACTTTCTCCGGATTGTGGACTTGGATTCGACAGTTGTCTCTGGTCTTTGCAACCTTAATTACAAAACCCAGATTCCCTCAAGTGATGGAAAGTTAGGAATTACCAGGTCTGCAGTTGTTTGTTGTTCCATGCTTCACACATACAGTCTGGTGTTTCTGGTGCTTGTTGTTGCAGCTGCAGTAAAAACTCCAAGCCACAGTTGAAGTAACTGATAGTGTGTATTGCTTAATTTTTCAGACAAAACCCACATATAGGCTATTTTATGTTATCATAACTGAAACACCTGGTTTTCTATAGCATCGGCATCAGTGCAGATCAGAATATGGGAGAGGTTTTAATCCAAGTAAACTCTTCATTACAGCTGGGCTACACCTTACATTTTTAATTACTCTCTTCTCAGAAATTTTTAGTAGCTTGTGGTCTGTCTTATCTGTCTTCTTAGAACTGTTCCATGGACGAAATCAAAAGGCTTTGCATGGAGCAGTTGGAGCTGTTATCTGAAAAAAAACTGTTGAAGATACTTGAAGGTATGAGTGAAACTTTTAAGACTCTGCTGTACACCAGAGAGCAGTCTGCCTTGACCGGATTTGTACTCTTTCTAGCTACTTAAATATATATGTATATATACAGACACATACTAGTAAGTGTATATTAGTGTGTACAGAATCCCTCAGTTCCACCAAGGCACACAGTTCATGTACTTTGATTAAGGATATGACATTCCGGCTTTTCATGGCTTTATTGAACTTGCACTTGATATTTAAGGGATGTAGAACTTACTTGTAAACATATTGCTGTTTTGTCAATGAAGGGAAACTCTTTGAATCTGAGTGCTCCAGAGTATCTTGCTGTTAATTCTGTCCTTTGTTTTTAGCACCCATAGTATTGTATTAAGAATAGCTAATCAGTTTTTTTGTGATCCAGTATAAAGGTATGTGTAGCTAACAAAGGATTCATAAATAAGGGATTTGGTTTTGACTTATGTCTAATTTTAGAACTTCTGCTTTAACTGGGAAAAATCCTCTTCTGCTGATTGCAATAGAGTTAATAATTAAGAGTAAACCTAATTGTGTAGTATTAATTATATCACTTTCCTAAATTTTCATGTTTGAAACTGTGTATATCTAGGCAAGATTGGAGCTGATTCTGATACTGACGAGGAGGCAGATGGAGGAGACAAGACTGGAGGTGATTCAGTCAGTCAGTGAGTAAAAGACAAAACACTTAAACTTAATTTAAGGAGACTGAACAATTCAGAGTTTTTTCATGAGAAATGATCAAATATGTCATTGAAAGACACAATTGCTATATCCTTAATTAATTACTCTAGTGAAATTACAATGAACTGTGACTACTAGCAAGTGCTAAGCTTACAGATATGACTTTGTCACTTTGTGACATTAGTGTGTCTTGAGTACATAACTGGGTTCATAGTGGCGTACCACCCATCAGCTGAGTTGTGGTAATTAAACATTCATATTTGTGTCCTGCAACATAAATGTTGTAATTTAGGTTAACTGTCTATGTGTGAGCTAAAGCAGTAAACTCCTCCCACTTAGGTCAGTGCATTGTTTAAGTGTACTTTCAGTTCAGCTGAGATTTATCCCTTCTTTTCAAGTTTCATTCTGGTCCTTCATTCCTGCCCCAGTTGAAGCAGCACTGACACCCATCTGTCCAATGAACATTGTTAATAAGAGGTGCTACAGAATTTAGAGTTTCAAGAACAGAGGCTTCTGGTTTCTTGCTCTTATCTTGGCATCTGTCAGGTTTGTATAAGACAACACTTCTTAACCTTTTCTTTAAATGCTTCTTCATTTTTTAAAGACCACTTCTTTGTCAGGAGTTCACCTGTTTGATAGTTTCTATGGAAGCAGTAAAGGGAAAAAGAAAGTTACTAGTTATCATGCACAATGCATCAAATTTAGTGAGGCTAACTTGTTTCTAGAAGTCTAGTAAGCTTTTATGTTTTCAATGCTGACCTGATTACAGCTGATCCACAGATTCAGGACACACTTAATAAACCTCTGAGGCAGTACAAGACAGTGCACCAGAAATGTGCGGATTAAAGTAACCTCCTATCTACTGGTTTGGTTAGTTTATCTAAACCTCCTAAATAAGAACAAATGGATGGGAAAGGTAGTAACACTAATTCAACTTTAACATTTTGGTCAGTATCTTTCTTTAGCAGAGATCTGGTTTATGATCCTGTCTTTGATTCAAAACAAGCTATGAGGTTATCGCATAAAATAATTTTCTTTGATGACTGCTCATCATACAAATATACTAGAAAATGGAGTGAATACAAAATTATGTTTCATTCTTTTTCTTGTGATGTATTTTTAATACTCTTTGACACTGTTTCTTCTAAGGTTCCATTTGGAGCCATTGTTAATGTATCCCTCTGTGTGTTTGTTGCCTATATGATCTGTGAATGGGGTCAGCATTAGTCAGCTTTAAAAACTAGTTTTCTTATTTTGAACATGGCCTTCTGATGGCTGTTTAGAAAAGCAGATAGAGAATTTTAAGAACTGCAAATATACTAAATATTGGGTCTCTTTACGTAGAGTAGTCTCTGTTAAGTCATTGGTAATTTGCCAGTGAACTTCTAAGTAGAATGAGAAGACAGCCTTGCTGCCTAAATAAGCCATAAAAATAGGATTTTGATTCCTGAAGAAATTATATGTTGTGTTTTTTTTTATTGCAAAATACTTGAAATGTTCTTTATATCCAAGATGTATGGCAGGAGTAGTGCTACTGGATTTCAGTAAGGTTGTTCCATGTCTGCAAGATATTTCAACATTACTGTTGAGACACATATTTGTGATCCATGTATTTATGATCCATTGATACATTGGGTAAATTCTTATATGGAAATTATTTGAGCTGGCAAAAACCTAAAAAGAGTAGACTAATGAATAAAACTACAAAATAAGAAAAATCAGAATTTACCAGTTTTTAGCTAGTGGATATCTAAAGACACATAACCTATTTTCCCATGTCAATTGGGAGGGTTTCAGTAACGGACAGTAAATCGAGAGGAAATTGTGTTTAAAAAGGGAAAAAGAAACTGAGAGATGTGGGTCATTGTAGAGCAAATTGCTTCTTTTGACAAACAGTGATTGGGGTGCCCCTTGTTCTTATATCTGTATCCTGATGGTTTAGGCTTTCACACCCCTCCAAACTGAGCAGGCAAGATAGGATGTTTTACAAATTGGGGATTTTATTCTGCTTTTCAAAAATAGCATTCTGCATAGGTGGGTGTTACCTGAGAACTTTAGCTCCACAGTTCAGCTGTGTGCTAGCATTAACAAAAAGAAAAGAAAACAAAAGCTGTTTGGATGATAGAAAAATAAAGGGATAGGAGAAAATGAGGAGAATTAAGGTTTTACGTTAATCTTGCAAGTCCAGTGCTCAGTAAGTAGACCAATATGATGCTTGTGCAACTGTGAACAGTCACAAGCCCTTTTTACTAAGTAGGTCTAATCTTTGGGCCTTAGGTCAGCTTCTGTATAACCTGGGTATAAATAATTATTCATGCAAGTTTTCAAAGCTGCAGAAAACTGTGTTTCAGCAACAAGTCAGCCACCAGAGAGACTGAAGGTGCAACTGTGAAAGAACAGTGACAATTGCTAAGACAAGCAAGCATTATTTGTAATCATTAATTATAATTCTAATCTGGATTTTAAGTATGCAAATTTGTTTGCCCTGGGAATAGAAAAGACTTTTCATAACAAAAAAGGCAGTTTCTCTGTTTATATTATTGCTGTTATTTCTTCCTAGGTTGTCTTCATTACTTGTGGCTTTTATGTAAATGACTTCCTTTTCCTGCATTCTATTATAGGTTTTTTGTTTTAAATCTGACATGTATTAGTCGTTTTCATGGAAATGTAAATGTGGGAACAGAAAAAGTGAGTAGCAAATTGTACTCTAATCAGAAGTGTTTTAACTAATTGGAAACATCCCTTTGTTTCTTTCATTGTTAGCCTTTGAAAAAAATTAATTCAACAAACATACCTTTAGCAATCTGCATATATCAGCAGAAATCCAGAAAGCTAGAAACAATACATCTAAAGAAATTTCAGATGAAATAAGCAAATGATTCTCAATCTCTAAAGACCTGTTTCCTGTCTGTACCAACTAAAGGTAGCAGGGATTTAGGTATATTTCTCCAGGTACAGGAAGGTGGCAAAATTTAGATCTTTATGTGAAGCTTTTAGATGGCGTCGTATCTAATGTTAAATTGAATCCTCCTTTTTTAGTTTTTGAACATATCCTCATTCTTTTATGAGAAGTGTAAATCCTGAGGCTTTTCCTAAATTTCAGCTGTGTAAAATCTTCACATGCTTACGTTACCATGTAAAACATTTTTTATTTTGTCGCCAGCTTGTTCTGTGTTAAGCACTAGAAATCCAGCAGTAACCACACATAAGAACTGAAGAAGCAGGGTCTGTATTTGCCAATAACTGGAAAATACTGTTGCAGTAGATGTATTTTGTTACTTGTGAGCTCTGTATGGGTTTTTGACTATGCAGTTCTCAGATTTTTTGTTGCTGATTGTGTTACTGTCTGCAATGGAATACTGTTAAACCAAGAGCAATACTTTACACAAAGCTTCCAAATAAACATCACATATTTGTCAGGAGCCAAATAATGTCTTGCAAAACCAAGCAGGCATTCTTCATTTCATTCAGGAGGTGTTGGCATGTTTTTGAGCTATTCCATTTCTTTTACCTCTTTCAAATATCCTCCATATCCTCCAGCAGAACCAGAGAAAGTAAGTTATATGCTGTAATAGTAAAACATTTTTAAAAGAACAAGCATTCTAATATCATTATAATGATCAATGTTCACATGGGTCTGAGTAAATGATCTTTTGCCTTCAAGATCATAATGGGCTTATTTTTTTCATTGAGTGAAAATTTGCAGTTTACTCTTTTAAGAATTTATAGGCTTTTTACTACTTTGCAGTCAAAAGTGCAGTTTTTGCTTGTTTTCTTTTGGAAAGTTTAGCAGTTTAAAGTGTTGTCTTGTTATAATGTGTTGTGCTCCTGGCGACTGGGCTGTTCACTAGCATGCAATTGCCATCTGATATTTACCCCTTTAGGACAATTTGGTTGTTTTCAGCATTTGGAATCACTGTAGCAACAGGCTACATGAGTCACTGAACAGATACATTAGCATTTGGCTAATTTGTTTCACTACCTTCTATTCTTGTGGTGTCCTCAAACTTCACCTGTGACAGGACTTGGTGGACTGATTGACTTTTCATAGCTCATTAAACAATTCGATTAACACCTGTCTTTTGAGATACTTTTCTTGAGAAGTGCTACTTTGTGAGGTCTTTTTTCCCTTTTGTTTTTTTAACTTGTTACTTAATGCTTGCTAGTTATTGTTTTCATTTGTCATTGAAAGCTATCCTTGGAACAAAATTTGCAGGAATCTTTCAAGGACTTGGGACTTGTGGATATGTTTTTTAGGCCTGGAGCTAAGTGCAAAGGCAAGTTCTAATTCAGGAGGGTACATCATATCAAAAATAACACAGATCCTGATCTCAAGTCTCACTGGAGGTTTAGGTGAATGATACATTTCCTTCTGGTCTCCAACCCCAGTTGCCACTGAAACCTGGTATCCCTGCCACCAGTATTGGAAAGCTGCAGTCTTAATCCTTAGCCATCTGCTCCTCTGCCAGTACTTCTTTTCCTAACCTTTGCTACATTTTTACCGCATTTTGCATAATCTACCGGAATTGGGTACCACATTACCTTCAAGCCCAAAGGTCATTGAGAGCTGTAAAAATTCTTGTAGCAAATTGTGTACAGAAACCGTTTGTGGGAACCCAGTTAGGCATTACACTAGTGTGGTGCATGCCAACATGAAATGCATGCTCTACTTAAAATAAGGTAAATTTAAATTTACACCATTTGTTACCAACGAATTGTAACTGTAGTTAGCTTCTTTCTGCTGAAAAGATCATACTGTGAAAATGTTATTCTGTTAAAAAAAAATAAATTAGAAATACTGATTTTATTGCTTGGAAGATGGACTTTGAAGTTAACTGTCATCTTGAGTGAGAAATATAAAGGCTGACAAAAGGGAGAAACTTTTCCAAATTGCTATTGTCACTTACCTGCATAGCATGAAAGACGAGAGTATTAAATGTGTATAAGGTCCCTTAATTTTAGAATAACGTCTTCTGCTCCAGTTGTTTGAAGACATGGTATTGTGCTACCTTTTCTTAAAGGTAATTACAGATAATTAGTAGGGAAAAATGTTTTTCACTAGCAAACAGATAAAACAAGGCTGACAAGTTAAAAGCCAAACTTAACAATGAACTTGAAATACATCTGTTGGGCCAGTAGATGGTGCAAAATGCCTGCCTGTGAAACAAAGTCATGTTCATCAGCAATGCAGTACCATCCAATCAGTTCTGAGACAGTAAAACATGTAAAAGTACTTCTGTGTCTTAAAAATTCTTTTGCTGACGGTAATCTCTAAAGGAATGT
This sequence comes from Tychaedon coryphoeus, assembly GCA_013398595.1. Taxonomy (NCBI): domain Eukaryota; kingdom Metazoa; phylum Chordata; class Aves; order Passeriformes; family Muscicapidae; genus Tychaedon; species Tychaedon coryphoeus. The sequence goes on along the minus strand of WBND01001180.1, from coordinate 79,208 downwards.
GGGTTTGCTGTAATTATTGTTAAAGTCAAGACATCAGGAGGAAACTTTACAAGTTTCATTTTATAATGATTTTTTTAAAGTTGGTAATTTCTTTTTACACAGCTGTTAAAATGATTATGGATAATTTCACAGCCACTATTTGAACTCTGGAGGTCACTGAGTTTTCTCTCAGAGAGATTATTACAATTCTCATCAGACATCTAGATGATACCAGATACTACTGGTTCAAGGTCAGGCTTTTTCAAGTGACACTTTGCTGTCCAGTGCAGACATGACTCCTGAGTTCAAAAATGTGAAATACATGTGTGAAGGAGGATAGGACAAGGACAGGAACAGCCTAAAATACTTCTCCTCTTAGTGATGATCAGGGTATATCACAGCCTAATTTTGGTGAAGAGTTAAGTAACTACATATAAATAAATACAATATAAATTGTTAGGAGTTGTTTAAAAAAACCAAAAAACAACAACAAAAAAAGCCCCAACAAAAAAAAAACGGGTGGTTCAATCCACATTTGCCAACCAGTAGCTGGTTCTGAAATCCACTTCTCTCACTGGCTGCTGGTACAGAAACCCACAGGGTTTGTATCCTTGCTTCAGTTGCTGCTCAGACCTCCTTGTGCACTGAGGCCTCTGATGGCCTCTCTGATTGTCCCCAGTAGCTGACGCTGTTCATCTGTGGAGTATGTAGTGCTCTATTATGGTCCCTCAGTTTGCCAGAGGTACTTGCAGAACCTCCTCTATCTTTGGAATTTGACCTCTGATTTTACAGTCTATTTGATACCTTAGTCCCAGACCTCATATCCTGTTCGTTGTCTAAACAAGTTTGAGATTTGCTGGTGAAAATCACAAGCATCTACTTGTGCATGTATCAGCTGCATGACACTGAAAATCGTGGAGAAAGTGTGTATTTTTCATTCTACCTGATTTCTGGCAGCACAGTCCTGTAGGCCCTTCTGATCTGTGGTCCCCTTTGCAGTTGCTGGCACACATGTGAGCGTAATTAGATTGTTCTCATCTCATTTGGAAGGGGAGTTAGTGTAGGCATGTGGTTCACAAAATAGGCAGAACAGACTAGTGTTCATGTCTAGGGCTTTGCTAGGCAAGTGTATTGACCTGTTTATTCTCCTTAATGAGTTATTGCATGGTATTTGACACATTTATGTTCCAATGGGTGGAAAAAAGTGGGAAAAAAAAGAGAGTCTGTTCATGTGGCCTGTGCCATTTCAGAAAAGGAAATAGAAATGCAAATAACTGCCTCTCAGACCACGATGTCCAGAAATATTATGGTGTTCCTTGTCCTGATAAAACCTTTGGACACATGGAAAAATCCAACTTGTAGAGCATGAGGAAAACAGATGTGTTAACTTTCAGAAAAACCCTAAAGGCCATGACTGAGAAACAGGTTGTTAGTCATTAAATTTACATCTGTGGTACCGTAATATTGCTTCCTTTTTATAGTGTTGTTAAGCTCCCATGGGCAGGAGAGCTGCATTGAGTCCATATTAATACAGATTAAACCAATGCCACACCAACACTGAGTTTCGGAACTTGGCAATTCTATTGTCAAAATGCTTACCAGATGTGGCAGCTGAAGTCTTCCAGTGATTCTGGATCCTTCCACCTGTGCCCTTCCTGTATATTTTACCTTATTTTCACAGTCTGTGTAACTAGTATGTGTGAAGTACATGAAGGACATTAAAATTTCACTGAAGTGTCTCTCCCTCACCCTTGTGTAAAGAACTGAAACCCTATACATCAAGGTAGAAATTATTTAAATAGGAGAAGCAGAGAAATGCAGGTACTGAATAGACTGTAATAGCTGGGTTGTGAACAGTTTAGTTTTAAAAAGTATCCCTTTGTGAAACAAGACTCTGGTTTAGGAGAGGTTTATGATGGGCTGATGATAATTGCATGAAAATATCTTTTTGCTTTCCAAAATAAGACAGTAAATAGTATTTGAGTGTAGCAGAAACTATTGTTTTCCCAAACCATTTAATTATGTGAGAATTTATTTTAAGTTTTACAGAAAAGCTCCTAATATGAGGAGAGCTCAGCAGTGGTTCCTCAGTTATAACCAATGAGGGGCGTTACTCTAAAGGCAAGGATGCAGTGGAAATAATTGCTTTATCCTTGAGTATCGCAAGGCAAACAAAAATGTTCATTTTTGAGTGCTCATATTAGCTTTCTACATATTCCTTCTGCCCTTGTTCGTACTGTAGCTGGCTTACTGGGCAACCACCTCATAATTTTGGAGTTTCTAAAAAATGTTCTGTTAAATTTTAAATTATGGTGATTAAAAATGTGTTCTTACTTGTTTCCAGACAGGACAACAGTATAGACTCAACTTCTTCTCTGAGAGAAGACAGCAAGCTCGAAGGTCCGGAATCAAAACAAGGTGTGTAGTAGAGAAAGCGAAAATTTTGTATTCTTTATGTTGGCCAGTGACTAATTCCAGATAGCTGACAGCTCTCTTGTGAACAGAGAATGAACTTTTATTGAGAAAGTACAGAAGACAAAATATTCTTTCTCTTCTTAAGTGCAGAAATGCAGCTTGAGGGACATTCAAGTAGTACAGTGATTGGCATGGCAGAAAATACAAAGGCAAGTAAGTTATTGGTGCACATTTGTACTTTCTACACAAGAAAACAGTATTTTTAGCTTGCAGTAGTTAATTTTTTTATTCCAGTCATGAAATTAGCACATTTACCAGTTGCTAATGTTAATTTGTGCGTGAAGCGCTAGAGCTATTCCTGTTTTTGTCTCAGTCTGTTTATTTTCATTTTGACTGACTCTAAGCAGAAAGATCAGAAATGGCTTTTCCAGTCAAAGAATGTTGCAAATTCTTCTAAGCTACATTTTTCTTCTGCAAAGATCTAACTTCATTTGCTACTTGCAACTGCTATTTCATAGTTCAGAATGTTTTCTAAAAGATGTTGCTTGGAATGACTTCGTGAAACGCTTTTTTTTTTTTCTGAATTAGTGAGAAGAGTTAAATGGGCAAGAAAACAGTCATTCATAATAAGAGCATCAAAACTCTTAGTGAGTTGCTATGACTGTGAATAATCCATTAAATGTTGCTTGTTGTACTGTATGGAGGAACCTTAGAACTGACAGATTTCCTGCAGATTTCTTCCACTTCTGTGTTATCAAAGGGAATTGATGGTTGTTGCAAGTGATATCATTGTCATTTTTTATGAGTTAATCAACCAGAGTGTCATGATGACCCTAGGCTATAACAGTGGCTCCACTCAGGATATTAGCTTTAAAGAACTTTTGAGAATATTGTGTAGATTAGAAAGTGTAACACCAGTCATTCTCCTTCACTGCACCCTGAGATGCTGTTGGAAAAAGAAGAGAGAATGAGAGAGTAAGCAAAAGTGGATAAAATAAAATTTAAAAATGGAATTAAGTGTGCTAAAAGGAATTTTGATTAGATGAAGGAAAAAGTAGAAGTAACCAAAAGGAAAAAGATAATTAAAAATGCCAGCCATGATCCTTATTACTGTAAAAGCACAGGTGCAAAACAGGAAAATAAAGCCTGTTAGCTCCTTAAACATCTGTAGACCAAAAACCTTGTATGAACACTGAATTGCATGGTTTTGGAGGTTCCAATTTCTAAATAGAACCCAAGGTTGTTCTGCCCAGCTTCTCATCCTTATTAAGTCTGGGACAGACATGAATGACTTAATATTTTGCTCCTTCTTTATGTGACCTATCGATTCCGAAAGGAATCCTATGGTGAGCTGACTCCAGCCAGCAGTAGGCACATGCCAACCCCTGAATTACTTGTTCCCCAGTGGGGTAAAAGTCACAATCGGCAAAACAAAATGAGAGCAACTTATAAGTCAACATAAAGACTCTTCATTAAGTGAAGCAAAAGCTATACATTGAAACAAAGCAAAATTAGAGACTTAGTCACAGCCTCCCATTGGCAGCCAGATTTTTAGTCATTCCTGGAAAGCAGAGATTCAGCATGCATGACAGTTACTTGGGAAGGCAGATGCCAATGTTGTATGATGGAGCATATCCCATAGGTCAGTTCGGCTCAGCTGTCCTGGCTCTGTGTCCCTCCCAGCCTCCCAGTTTACTCTCTGTGGGGTCAGATTGAGAAACAGAAAGCCCTGAGGCTGTGGAAGCGCTCTTCAACAGTAGCCAAACTGGTGTGTTATCAACACTATTTCAGAAACAAATCCAAAAGCAGCATCATGCACTCTGCTGTGAAGAAAGTAAACTCCATCTCATCCAGACTCAATTTTGTTTAACTTTGATCATTGACTCAGGTTACTGATTCAGGTCGGTTTAACTTTGCATTGAATTAGGATGAGTGGGCTCAGATGTTAAGTTTCAGGCTTTGAACTGTGATCCAGTGATGCAGCTGATTTTTTGAACCATGGAAATGCTGATTGGTTGACCAGCATGTTAGGTAAATACTGACTGATACTGTGAAGCAAGACAGTAAAATTATCGTTTCTTAATTCTGTTGTTTCACTTTCTGATCTTTCACATACATTTTGGCTTGCAAGGTAAAGTTAAATAGATATTGTACGAAGATGGCTAAATGGTATAGGAAATAGGGGAAACTGCGTATGAAACTGAAATATTAGTCTTGAAGTTACTGTCACAGCAGGAACAAGCCAAGGCTACTTAGGATCAAAGAAGACCCTTATATGTTCATCTCATGAGTAGTTTTTATGCACACTGCTGTGAGAAGGGTTTTTTTGTAGCTTTGTTTATGTTTTAGGCTTTCAGATTTTATTACTTTAAATTGTGATTTGTCTTTCAAAAAAAAAGGTGAAAAGTGATCTATAAACTTCATTTACATGCCTTAACATGCATTTTCGTGAGCTGAATTTGCTTTCCTGTTAGCTTTGTTTGGAATTTTTGAGGTGCCACATACTTTAGCTGTGTATGTGAGTGCATTCTCAGGGTGAGTGTGTAGAATTCTTAAATCTGAACTTAAATGCTGTGACAATCATAGCCTGATACAGAGTGATCAGGAGTAACTGAATTATCTATAGTACAAAAATCTTTCAATGCTAAATCAAGAAAACTCTAATGTTTTAAAATACTACTATTGTTTATAAAATCATTTTGAGATGTTTTGATCCTTTTTTTCCTCCCTCTCTTTGTTTTTTAAGTGGAGAAATTGCATTTATAGCTTTCAACGTAGTCAGTATTGCTTTTTTTTTCATACCCTCAGGATTGGAGGAATGTTGTAAACTCCAACTTCCTAAGGTTTTTGGGCACTTTTCATGTATTAATACCAAGTGCATACAGGTACTATAAAGCATATTAAAATGTTTAAAAAAAAAGAGTAGCATTTTTCTGAAGCCTTGCATTTTCCTATGTGAGTGGTAGAATTTGTATTAGCAAAAGTAATAAAAACTAGTATAATAATAAAGTCTGTATAATCAGTAACTTGACCATCATCTCAATACACATTATTCATTTTAAGTTGGAGCCAATCCTGCTCTAAGTTTCCACATTTACAAAAGCTGTTGAATGAGTATGAACTTCTGAGCCAGTGTGTCAAAAGCAAGGCTGTAGCCGAATTGAGAGAACAGTTAGTCAGGTTCTGTTAGAGCTTTGCTTTTATTTTACTGAGCTGCCTCTTCTAATTACATTTTTAAAAATAAACTCTGACTTTCAGTGACAATTAAAAACCAAAGTCATAAATTCCTCCATTCATTCCTTTACATCTGAGCTAAATGCATCTGGAAGACTAGTGATAAATTCTGAGTATTTGTACTGTAAGTAGAGTTTCTATGAATTTTTAGTGTTATGTCTTACTATAGTCTCACTCCTTTTAAAATACATAACATAGTTGAGTGTAATTTTTGAAATTGCATTCTGAAAATTAGGTTTACTTAAGAGATAAACAAAACTCAGTTTTGCACTGCAAAATCTTTCTTTAATATAAAATTTTATTACAATTTAACTAGGAAAAAAGGTCATGTAACTTCATAGGAGGGAGTACATTTTTCTGGTACTGATGCTTTGCTATACTGCATGTTCTTTTAGATTGGCATAAAAATGGGTTAACACTTGTATAAATTAGCTTTAAAAGGAGGAGAGAAAGAAAAGAAATTGGTTATCTTACAGATTTTTTTTCACTCTCTTAATTTGCAGAGTTACACTTTAAGCAGAAGTGATTTTGTAAGTTGAGGTAAAACAGTTCTGTTAGGCAGCTCTGTGATAGTTATGTTTGTGTTACAGGCAAAGGAGAAGATAGTGATGTCCTTAGCATAAATGCAGATGCATATGACAGTGACATAGAAGGCCCATGCAATGAGGAGGATGGCCCAGATGTACAGGACAGCACTGTAAGAACTGGAGCTGGTCAGACAGACGACCTTCAGAAGGACATTGAGAAGAGTGTGAATGAGATACTGGGGTTGGCAGAGTCCAGCCCAAAGGAGCCCAAAGCAGCAACCTTAGCTGTTCCTCCATCAGAAGATGTTCAGCCATCAGCACAGCAGCTGGAGCTTCTGGAACTTGAGATGAGGGCCAGAGCTATTAAGGCTCTGATGAAAGCTGGTGATGTAAAAAAACATCCCTGAGACTGTTCAGATTTAATTTTCACTATTTGTTTTGTAGAAGGTGATGTCTGTTCTCTTCAGTGCTACAGTATGGTTGGGTTGGGTATAACATTCCTTGTTCAGGCTATGTTGGGTATCCTGACCTGTGTTTCTGTGGTTTTGTTGCCTTTAGTGTGCTGCTTCCATGACATACGCAAAAGAGGTTGATGCTTCCCTGAGGTGAGGTGTCCTTGTGCTGGGTCACCTCCTCAAGGAGGTGTGCCAGGAAGCTGGTGCCTTCCAGAAAGGTTGTTGTAGAAACTTAAAATCGTAGAATGGTTAGGGTTGGAAGGAATTGAGACTGCTTAATTCTTCTTGGGACCCATCTCGTCATAATGTAGTATTGTAATTAAAATGTGATGGTTTGTTTAAAAGCATACTCAATTTTTTGAAATTTGAGCTCCTAAAAGGAAAAGATTTTTACCTTTAAAATAAACAGTTGAACATGTTATTTTCAGAGCTAGGAAAGTGCCTGAAAGAAATAGAGCAGAGTTTATTACACTGCCAGGTAGTTTTGTCACTTTTCTCCACTTATCTTTTGTATTATAACTGAAGAAAGCAAGAGTTTCTTCCTAAATGTAAAGCTTTTCTTTTGACATAATATTTAGCATAATTTGGCAAAATATTTAGCAGATCCTGCAGTTCAGAAGATCTTGAGCTTTTAACATTCAACTAATGTAGTCATTTCATGTCCCCTGAAAGTAGGAAAATCCACCTAATTTCAGTATGTTTTTTTAGAAAAGGCATTTAATTTATTTATGAGGTTTTAAAATATTAATTCTGTTTTTATCCACTTCAAGGTATTCCTTGGTAAATTAATTGAATTTTAGAATTAATTTTCATACTATAGTATCTTACAACAATTTAGATTATTATAATTTTTTAAAAATTAGTGTTGGTTTTATATCTGGCTGCTAATCAAAGCATATTAAAATATTTGTGTGTTTGTTTACACATGCAGACATCAATTTTTTTCTTTAAAGGCATGAAGTTTACAATTGTAGTCTTTGTCAAGTAAAAGAATGTATTACATATTTTTAGTTGTGAATTTTCCTTGTTTTTTACTTAGAAAGCCAGTTACATACTTTGCAACAGTAGCAGAGATAATTTCCCCTACTACTGTGTAATATTACTGCAAACCTTAGTCTATTCAGATACTATGTCTTGAATTCTTTCAAGGTTTATAATGCCCATTTCATTCTTCCATTTTATCCCTTTATTCTTCCTTCCCTTTATTCTCTTTTTCCTATCTCCTTTTAAACCCTTTTCTGCAGGAAGTGGCTTGTATATTTCTTAAGTATGGTTGATTTCCTCTAGAATCAACATTATTGTAAAATGTTAGTGCAGTGTAAATTTGATAATAAACTAAGACCTTCATTAAATACAGCTGAGAAAATGACAGTGTGCTTCCACACTGTGGAAGTGATGTCAGTGACCTCTGTAAAGTGTACTGGACTCGAGTGTTATCTACAGCATCAACATTTTTTTTTTCTATTATTTAGTAGCAAATGAAGGGTGTAAGTTCAGATATATAAACACAATTCAAAAGGTAACCTTACTGTCTCACAATCTGTGGGTGTTATCTTTGGTCAATTTAATTTAGCTGTTGGGTGAACTTGTGTTTTATTTGAGTTCAGAGAAACTAAGGAAGTAATTAGAGAAAGCTGGCAAAACTTAGGTGTGCTGTCTTCTCTTTTACGAAGTTGTAGGCTGGTGGAGCTGTGTTTGATTTCAAAGATACATTTTAGTGCTGCTGTACTTGGGTCATTAAGACGTCGAATACCTTGCCTGCTGTGGAAGTGGAAAAGCTTGGTTGCAAGGGCATTTCCTGCATCACCAGAAGAAGCCACAGGTATGAAGATTATTCAGTGACGTTGCAAAATAACGTATTTCAGTTGTTTGGCAACAAAAAGATACTGCTGGAAGTAATGATAACCTAGAATGTGATTGCCTTCTACTGACTACTTTCTGGAGGTGTGTGGTATTTATTATTTTCCTACTGGTTTCCCAGGTCACCCTTAGAAGTTTGTTTTATAGCGTTTTGAACTATTAAAGGTTACTATTTCAAGCTCTGTATCAAGAAGTTGCAAATGCTAACTTTAGCCTGTAGTGTGACAGAGATAAAACAGGTTTACTATGCATATGACACAGAAGATTTGTAATTACATCCTAATTAAATTCAAAATTAAAAGATGAGAAGTATTCCAAGAAAATTCAATTAAGCTGTTTACAAAAATAAAAAGAAGTCATATGAGATACTTAATGTGATTAGTTACACAAGTGCTAATTCATTTTTAGCATATTGTACTGTTACTGCTTATGTTAGAAACAGATCAGCTAAATTACGTGTGTTCTTACATTGATATGTATCATTGAAGAGATAAAAAAATCCAGTTAATTAAAAATATTTATTATATGGCTGTTTTGATTTTCACTTTCGAATATGTCTGTGATTTCTCCTTGAAAAATAAATTTATTGTTTTATTTGGAAGAGGAGGCAGTTTGTATGTAAAATATATTGAATTATTTATAAAAGATTAAAATACTGTTACTGGGTTTTGATCAACCATTTTGTCAGGAAACAAATATTAAACGCTAGGTGTTGGTCAGCCTGAAAAAGATCTTGATTATATTTTGGACTCCTGCAAAAATATTTTCTAACGAATTTTTTCTTTCCTCATAGGTAGTGCTCAAGTGCTTTTTTGAGGAGGAGGAGGGTTAATTGTGTATGTACTAGATAAATAAAAAGGTGTGACTCCACAGAGAGCCAAAAGTACTTATCTCTGGAGGCTTTGCCTGTTATGGTGAGAATAGAGAATAATAGAGAATAATAAATAGATTTCAAGTTTTGAGGGGCAAATCACAAATATTTCCACAGAAAAGAACTAGTTCCCCTTGTAACACTCTTTTCAATGTAGTATTTGCTCTCAAAAGTATTTTGCCTGAGAGACTTGGTGCCATAACTTTTTTTAAGCATGTTATAAAATACGTTCCTTACTGTTTGAAATTACTGTAATTGTTAGTTGTAGTAAATGAAATTTTGATCACTAATAACTACAGGTTGTTTCTAAGTGTATTTGAAAAAATAGGGAGTCAGATAATCTGTGTAGGTGATACAAGATGCTGCTTTCTGAACTGGATACTGTTAAAATGCCACATGAAAAACAAGCAGTTCAGCACTGCATTGTGAGTCTTGCCAAAGGATAAAGTTCTGGATTGAACTTTGCTGCGGCCTTCTCTGTATTTAAACGAGCACAGTTTCAAAAACAGTAGCCACCTCGTGGGAGCCTTAGAGTGGGACAAAATGTCTTTTCACCAGCTGATCCCTTACAATGTCAGAGCTTTAAAATTTGTAAATAGTTGCTTGGTTATCACTATTATTTTTTAAATAATTACAAAAGCAGTTACTGTAACTTCTGTGGCTAAAGGATTCTCTAAAAGCAGCAGCTGAAGAAAGGCTTTATGTGCATGAGTGTGTAGTAAATAATTATGTGGCATTTTATGTGCCTATCTTAAAATTATAAACACTGATTTAGCCTTGTGAGATTACTGATGCTGGTAAACATGCCCTTTTCACAGAAGATAATTGAACATTAATTGTGAAATAAGCCCTTCAGTCAGGAAGGGAGGTGAGGTGGTTAAGATCCAAAAACATAAGAACAGCATAACTTTAGGAGCATAGGCACCAAATTAAAAACTGATTACTAAGTCCCGCAATTTTAGTCCTGGTAGTATAAACCTTCATGTTTATTGCTAAGTTAATCTGCAACATATGCAGAGAACAAAAAAAGCTTGTTCACCTTACTTGTGGCCAAATATAGATGTTAAAATACTTGATTTTGTGGGAGAAGAGGTAAAATCTCATGTTTCATTGGCCTTTTTTAGCATTAATATTGAAATATGTAAACAGAATACATAAAAGGTGGAGAAAGGAAGGGTTTAATACCAGAAAAGGTGCTTGTAGGAAGGGTTAGCCACATACTATGTCTCTGCAGTCAGGTAAGGAAAGATCTCAAAAATTTAATCTAAATATTACATGTTTATTGCATCATACAGCACAATAATAACATGAAAAGAAACCTCAAACAAAAAATAACCAGAGAATGGAACATGTTCATTTGTTCATTCTATGCATCATCATTTTTTTAAACTGTATGTGAAGGTAACATTTTGTCTATAGGATTGTTGATTATTGTCAGTCTCAAAATTGAATTTTTGTCTTTTTTATCTAATGGTTCTGCAAAGCCATGATTTGTCTAATCTAAAGCCTTGCATTCCGTCTTGTGTTTCCAGACTCCAGGCTCAATATTACTTTCCTCAAGAATTCTCAGCTTTACTTCCCTGGAATACTGTGTGCAATACTGTTCTGCATGGCTGTATTGAAGGTATATCTGCTGGGAGTGGAGCAGATGCAGAGAGTCTTCTAAGGTTGCCAGGGGAGCACAGGACATGAGACACAACTAGAAAAGCCTGTTTAATCTAAGCATGTTGACACTAGCCTTAAAGGCGGGCAGAAACTGTACTGGGGAAGCCATTTAGGATGAATATGAATGCTGGTGAGGAACTCTGCATGCATTTTGGTTAGGTTGCTTATTCCCAGGCTGTTTCCTGGTCTCCTCCCTGCTGTTGTGCAGCCAGTGGTTATGTGGATATGTGCAGAACCACACCAGCAAACTCATTCATGCACCTGCTTCTAACCTGGGACACCATTCTGATTGAATTTTCTGTGTTGGCACAGTGGAATGAGTAGTGAAAATTCAACTGCTGAATGGTGCTGTATTATATTACTTAAGTGATACCCCACATTCTACCAGTCCTTAAGATATGAGGCATCAGAATAAAGGTCCATGACTTAATTCCATCGTTTTGAAAGTGTGTAGAGCTTCACTCAAAAATGTTAGCTGAACTGCTCCAAATATAAACTGCCTAAACTATTAAATTTTTATCAAATCTACATTCTTGGTTATTGGCTGGTGCAGATTCTCTTTATGTATGGTTTTGGGTTTTTCATTGATGTAGTCTGGCTAGAGGTTTTTTATTGAAGTCTGTATAATTGTTACTACATGTAGTCTGGTGAAAGTTAGTGCCTGCCTCGTAATTGTATGTGAATTAAACTTTTGGGTTCCATCCACACTAGGGGGCTGTATTGCTTTAACAATGTCTGTTTCGAAGAGTAATGCACTAAAGTGAGTGGGAGCGGAATAGTAAAGGGGAATGACTTGCAATTTAGACAAATACAGTGTAGGAGCAAAGAAACTTTATTATCTGTGTACTTTGGTAAAAAGTTGAGAAGTTGTAAGTTGAAGTTGTCATGAGATGAGATGAGTAGAATGAGACCTGGTTACTTCAGTCATAGCGTGGCTCATCAGACCTGGATGCAATAACCCAGTTTGCTGGAACTGGGGACAGGTAGGTTGATCTTCATCAAGATTCAGCAACCTGTAGCATTTTTTTCTTCATAAAGAACAATTTTCTATACTGAGCATATCCCAGGGCTTCTGCTTTAGTCCCCTGTTTCGTTGACTATACCAGTTCACGTATCAATACAGGATTAAGATTGCTTTACTAGAAATCTGGCACTCCTTAAACTACTATATTAGGAAGCCAGTTGCTCTATATCCCAAGCAAAATTAGATGCATTGTTTGATATCTTCTCCAGCTTGTTTTCCAGGCCTCATCAGGGCATTGACATAGGGTGGATGCAGTATTGGAAAATTAACTGAAGTCACCTCTTGCCACTGAAAAGGCAGCTAATATCTTTTGTATCCTCAATTTCTACTAAACCATTTAAACACTTAGTGGAACTAAACAATTCTATTAATATATTACCTTTTTAAAAATATGTTTTAAAAGGGTATCTTAACAGGTTACTTATGGAATATATCTTTGTACTGAGATGCTGAAGAGCTATTAATACTGTTCCAAGAAAGTTAAAATAGGGAGCATTTACTCTAGTAGGATCTTATTTAGGCAATATAAATTTCCTTTAAATTGCTGACCCTTACTTTTTTATATTGTTTGGATACCTCTGAAGAGCTGGAAAGAGTTTGGTATCAAGATTAGTAGAATTTAGACCATTCAAATACGTCTCTTCCTACCAAATATTAGCATTAGATCACATAATAGTGGAATTTTCCTCACTTGTTTCACTAACTAATCTGCATATTCTTTTCAAAAATACAGAAGTAATATCTGCTTTGCAGGAGAGCACATTGAGAAAATTTCTGTGTTTTCATTGTTCATGGAGAGTGCCTCCATACATGTCATAGTGATATTTGTCATAAGTAAATTACTCTCCTTTGGGGAAATAAACTGGTACAGGGATTGGTAGATGATGGTTTTACTAAATTTCTGGTTGATCAGTCTTGTGTCCTTAGCATGAACAATGAGGCTCTGCAGGTATCTCTGCCTGTTTTGAATCCCGTTCCTTCTACTTTTTCTAATTTGGGATGTTTCAATAAAAACATTGGCTGTCTAAGAACTGAGAATGAAGTTAACTAAGATTTTTGATGTCTCATAAAAATAATTGCATGTCAAAAAGTCAAAAATGTGAATGCCTGAAATACTTTTCAATGGATCATAAAAAAAAAAAAAAGAACTTCAATGCCACATAAATAAACACTAAAATTTGTATTGGGAAGCCAAAGCGAAAAAAAAAACAAAAAAAAACCAAGGGTGAGAACAGGGAGCCTGTGGGCCCCGAATTATATCTCCACTTGCTGCAGAAGAAAGGTGGTGTTGCCAATATTTTCCACTAAATATCAACTGTCCAAAAGGAATCAATCTACCCAAAGTGAGAGCCAGTGATGAATGGCAGCCCCTGAAATGGTTGGGCTGTAATACATGCTTATCATTGCAAACTGGTATCAGGGTCAGGAATCAGTAGACAGTATTTGACACAACTGATGTGTAACCCTAGTTGGAATTCCAATTCAGACTACTCCTTTAATCTTCTAAAATGTTTTTGGGTACAGTAATTTTAATTTATTGTTACTTCAGCAATGGTACTTACTAAGCAGATCTCCAGATCTCAGACCAGAAAGTTTCATATGTATATTATTTATTTTACCTTTTATATTTATGTAATTAATAAGAAAGTCTTCCCATGTTAATTGTAACATTAAGCAAAGAACAGATAATCCTCTCATGAGGAACAAAAATTCTGTTTTCTGCTTTCATCATGTCTTAAACAAAGAACATGTAGGAAACAAAGAGCAGGAGGAAATGCAGTACTGATTATGGTTTGCTTTATATATCTGTGACTATATTGTGAAATGGCAGATACATTTACTACTAATGGTCTAAATGACATGCATACACATATTAAAAAATAAGGAATTTTTATTTCTTAGTCCTTGGTAATCAGATGGGAGGAAATATTTGCTCTTTGCAGCTCCCTGTATTTTTATTGGTTAAATGTTGCAATCAACACTTTGTCTTACTTTTAATTTATTCTTTTTTTCTCTCTCTACTAATATATTTAGCTACTGAGTAAGATTAATAGTCCCTATACTTTAGCTGCAGAGCGCAATAAACCTAAAGGGTTCAGCCTTAGCACTGATTCTAGTCATTGTTTTCTGGTTTGTTGTGTGTTTTTAAAAATTGAGAAGAGGAGAAGGCTGGAAGAGAACTTCAGGTTTTTGTATTTAATTAAACTAACAGCATGTGCTGATAAGTAATAAATAAGTATGACACAGTGACTAAATAAATTGGTTTCCTCAAGCAGTGATTCATTCACTGTCTTTCATTGCCATCAGGTCAAGTGACAGATTCTTTTTGTCAGCCTAAAGAAGAAATGTTCAATAGTGTAACAACCTCCTCTAATTCCAGCTACAGCAGCCTTTAAAATGCATTGAATTAATATAAATAAAAATGCAGCAATTAAACAAAACTTGAACACCTCATTGACTTACAAATAAAATCTGCAGAATCAGTTACTGAGAAACCATATTGCAGTGATTCAGTGCACTTTTCTGGAAGAAATATTGCTGATGATAGGCAAGGTTCTTGTACTTTTGCAGAAGAATAGATTGTTGGTGTTGAATCTGCACATCCGGACATCAGAAGGAATTCTGGACACCAGGAGGAATTTCTTCATAGTAATTGTTAAACATTGGAATGGGCTGCCCAGGGAGGTGGTGGAGTCACTATCCCTGGATGTGATCACAAAATGATTGGGCCACAGTGTCTGGGTGACAAGGTGGTGATCAGTCAGAACTACATGATCAGTTGGACTACATGATCTCAGAATCTTTTCCAACCAAAAGCTTTTCTGATCTTTGCATCACATAGTTCAACAGCAGTGTGATAGAGTAGCGTTGGAGGGATGCTGCCAAGGGGAAATCATGGGCTATTATATCTTGTATTTATAATTCAGACTGCATTTGTCAGTCATTGACCAATTATGCTTATACTCCTAAATTTTAAAAATTTGATTCCTTTCAGGTATTTGATGTTGAGGAACCCAGCTAATCCCAAAGATAATTGGGGTGGCTGGGAGCATATGCTTATAGAAGAGATGGCAGTTCAGATCTTGTTCCTATGGCAGGCTCCTTGTTGCATCGCTCTTAGAAGCCTTACCCTGACCATTTGCATGGCAAAGTGTGGCTGGCACCATACTGCATGCCATGCAGCACTGGGGAAACAGAAAGTGTTAATAAGGAGGGTCTTCAAATGTAGTAGAATTTTTAGATAAAATCAATCTTGCTAGTTGGCTGCTTGTGTGTTACAAAAGGCAGTTTCAAAGAAGGTACTCAGAAGGTATCCTCAAAATTTTTTGCACAAGCAATACAACTACTCTAATTTTTTGAATCAGTTCTACATTGTCCTTTGTCAAAGCTCTTCGCTCTCCACACCAACCCCCCTAATTGAAGCAACAGCCAACATTGGCTGTAGTACGAAGAGCCTATTCTATCCTGTTTTCTGTATCCTTAAAGAACAGTGAATCTGATCACATTGAAAACTCTTTATAATATATTCTTAATGTCGCTATGGTGTTAGGGCAGGTTCTGACTGTAGCTTCTGCTTTTAGCTCAGCACCAGACCTGCAAATAATATTGAAATTACTCATTACTTTTGACATTTCTCTCAAACAGCTGTGTTTTATGTCTACAAGTATTCTTGCTGCATTTTCAGCTAATTATTGCTCTTTTCTGTTGTGTTTGTACTTAGAAATAAATATTGACGATGTACAGGCTGTTATTTGTCTCTGACATTTATCTAACCTTCTGATTTGCCTTTCCATCCAGTTGTTATGGAACTGTAAGGTACAGCTCTGCCCTACACAGCATTGTAAAGGCCTGCTCTGCCTGTGCATCAGCATTGGTCATGCTGTTATCGTGCCTTGACAGCAACTCCTTGTTACTGCCCAGTAACAATACAAGTGGCACACTACCTTCTCAACACAGAAAGATGGTTCCTGCTCCACAGGAGGAAGTGGAAGGAAGTACAGAAGAAAGTAATCTTCCTTCTCCATGTGTGTTGCAAATTTATGGACATAACATCTGATTTGCTGGTCTTGTGAGTTTTTGCTGACTCTACAGAGCTGTCACAACAAAGCCAGAATGAACTGAGTTTGTGCAAGTATCTCTTTTTTCAATTTTCAGTGTAACGCCAGCTTATAGTTGTCATCGGTGCATTTCCTTACCTTTGTTTCCTTTGGACTCGGGTTTCTTTCCCTGCATAAGCTCCCTTCCTAGAGTTTATTTTTGCCTCCTCTTACCCAATGGCTGATATATGCATTTTCTAATTTTTTTTTTTTTTAGAATAAAACCTCTGACCTGTGTTGGTTAATTAAAAGAAAGAAAAAGTTATTCGCTGTTCAAGGTTCTCAGAATAAAAGGCTTCAAATACCAACTATAACTGAGCTTACTTACGTTCTGTCAAGACCAGAGGATTTTCACAAATTCTGACTTAATTATGTTAATTTTAATAATTTTCTATGCTTTCTCTTTTTGTAACTTTTCTTCTGTCTCAGTCATTGAATCCTGTTGTAACTTCTTGCAGACTGAAGAGCCCTCTGTTACCAGGTTTGTGCTTCCTAAGTTGTGCCTAAGGAAAGCAATCAATGTGTCCACTAACCTGCTTCTAATAAGGTAAAAAGATCGAGATCCTTAAAATCTTCCTCTGCATTGCACCTTTTCCAGTTACTTAACCCATCCTTAATCAGGTCTTCCAGGAATCCTCTCCAGGATTCTGGTGTTCTCCTTGAA
This sequence comes from Tychaedon coryphoeus, assembly GCA_013398595.1. Lineage (NCBI taxonomy): Eukaryota > Metazoa > Chordata > Aves > Passeriformes > Muscicapidae > Tychaedon > Tychaedon coryphoeus. The sequence continues at coordinate 62,417 of WBND01001180.1, read as the reverse complement.
CAGAGAGCATTGAATCAGTGCAAGATTACATAAGGCTAGCACAGACCTCAGGAGGTCTCCACTTCAACTCCCTCCACCTGCCTCAGCCACGGAGTCAGACCAGTCTCAGGGCTTTATCCCAGGGGGCTGGAAACCCTCCAAGGAGGGAGACAGCACCACCTCCCAAACCACACAGCCCAGCTGTGGCTTCTATGGAGAAAACTTTTTCCCTTATTTCCAGGTCCTCTGTGCCTGCTCAGCTTTGTGCCCAGCAGGATGCAGGACTTTATCCTCAGGCCTGTCCCAAGTCCCACTGGCATTGCTGCTGGGGCTCTGCCTGACTGGAGCACAGCTGGACAGTGCTTCTGCCCCGAGTGCATGGGGGGCCTGGTGGATCCTTTCTTCTGCATATCCTGGTCTCTGTGGTGGACATGAGAACAAGAAAGATTATTCTATTACCATTAGCGCACATACCAGCTAGAAGGTACATCTCTTTTCTCTGCCTCTGGATAATTTCTGGTTAATTTTCTCCACTCAGGCGTGTCCTCCTGTGTGAAGGTCCTTTCTGACCTCCAGGTGCTCCATAGGCACCACACTCTGGAGCTCTTAGGCTCCTGCTCTGAGCTCTTGGCTCCTGCTTCGTCGGGTTATCTTAAATAAGCGAAGTTAAAAAGGCTATTTATTACAAAGCATATCTTATTACAAAGCACGTCAGTCTCAACAGGCAAGCAGACGAGCAATGGCAAAAAGCAATGGCAAAGCAGCTAGCAATAAGTGAATGGCTAGAAGCCAGAATGGCTAAAAGCTGAATGGCTAAAAGCAGCAACTCCCCCAAATACATTCTCTTATATAGGATTTTTCCAACAAGCTAAGACACAAGCTCGGACCACCACTCCTTAACCTACTAGAATTCTACTTTCTTAGCACACCAGGTTACGTATAGAACTATGCATACAATCTGTCTTGCTCTATCTAAGAAATGTAAGCAATATTCTTACTATAGCTCTACTATGTCTAAGTCTTGTCTAGAGCTGTGGGCCTGGAGCCTCTGTTGACGATATCACTATGTTTCAACCTTCACTAGAAAACTCACTGCTGCTGTGGCACTTGAAATCTTTCACTTACTAAAAGCATTAGAACTCATCCTAAAACTTATTCAATCCCTGCACTCTGATTTCTCTCTGAAGAATTCAGACAGACCCCTAACTCACTGACTCCAACACTCCTGCAGTAGTGTCCCACCTCATAAATTGCAACTGTGGTTTTTGTCAACCCTTTGTTTTTGTTCTTTTCATATGCCCATGGTGAAAACTCCTCACTCTTCCTAATTTCAAATTCTTCATTGAGAATGAATGAGAATTTAAATGAACTGCACTGTGAAGCAGGGCAATACTAAGAGTGTTACTGAGCTGGTCAGCTAAGGAGTAGAAATCTGAACTCCGTCCACAGAGCTGTTCAAACATCATGCTGACTATCAGAGTGAATATCCTTTTTTAGCTGCTGTTCTGCGTTAGGCTTGAGGTTCCCACCTTATTCTTTATTTTCTCAATTAAATGGGCATCAGGCATCTTTTTTACTGTGCCATGATGTCTTGCTCTCCTCTCAGTCTACTGTTTGGTGGTGGCCGAACTCTCTCTTTCGTACCTATGAGAGAAAACTGACACTCTTATGGGTAAACTGAAAATCCAGAAAACTTCTTGTTTTGGCATATTTTGGTCTTGCAGACTTGCCTCTGAGACTAGAGGTGTTGTGCAGTTACAGTAAATACAAATGGGGTTTTCATAGTAAAAGAACTCATACACCTCCACAGGGCAGTTGCCTCTGCTGTCATGTTCAAACTAGTTATTATCTTTTTACTTTCCCTGCACCTGCTTCTCATGCCTCCTTGCTTCTGGTTTTAGGTTTTGGCTCAATCTCCCCATGAAGGTTTTTGCCAGCTATGTTTTGATCTCTTGGACCATCCTATGTGCCTTCCCAAATGTCTAGAAATTTTTCTTATATCTTTAAAATACAGCCAGTTTTTGAGGTAATCCTGAGGCTTATATGGAGGAAACAATTAGAAATAACACCCTTACCTGCCAGGCATTCTTCCTGACCCTGTCCCTTTCATATATTTTTTTTCTCTTCCTTCTCTGTTTGAGAGCAGTTTGGTTTTAATGAGCCTATCTCTCCCTCAGCTAATGAGAAAAAAAAGGATTTTTGTTGTTCATAGCCAGCAACTCTTTTATTGGCAGCAGCTAGAGATTGTTCACATACTATGTAGTCTGTGGGGAAAAAGATATTGAACAGATGTTTTACACAGACGAAAGAAAGAAAGGAGTATATATTGTTTTTTAAAGGGAATTGGTTGGATTTGTGACCTAAGTTATAAATTCCAAAGAAGTTGATAATAAGATTTATTGGTGTTTTTAATATAATACTATCCTTAATACAGAACTGAAAAATTCCAATATGCATTTGGAATTTAGAAAAATACACTTTCATAAATTCTTAGGACTGGTAGAGTATAGTAGAATTTTTCTCAAAATTTGGTATAGAAAGTTTTTCTGCTGTTCATATTTTACTTTACAGTGTTCAAAACATGTTTTGATACCCAGATGGTGCAGTTTCAAGCAGAAAGAAAGCTGATCATGAAGTGCCTAAGTAGTGAATAACATTAAAAATATTAAAGGGTTTATATTTCTACCAGTCAAGAATTAAAAACTGAGGGAGAGTATTTACAGTAGCCTGACACCCTTATTTTTTTAAGAACTGCATGCTCCTCATTAGAATCTTTGTCATATGTCCTCTACTGTAGCATGTCCTCTTCTTCCATATAAGACAAATTATTTCCAAATGACTGGCCTATCGTTCTCCATACTGTATATGTTACTTGCATTTATAGATTATTATATAAAATAAAAGAATTTCCTGAACGGTGTTGTGCTTGTTTATACAATATGGTGCTCTGACTTAATAATTCCTTTGCATATCATGTATTTTTGTTACTGAAAATATTTATTTTGCTGACATGCTAATGATTACACTGTCATATTTAGATATGAGTTTCAGAGGCCATCTGCGAAGAATCAGAAAGAGATTTCTAAATACTTTATTAAACAGCCTGAATTTGTATGCTAGTCTTACTGCAAAATTCAAATTGATATATTTGTTAAATTTTAGGCATGCTGGTTATTTCAGGTCTGCAAATTCTCTTGTGGCTCAGAAATGCAGCAAAAGTGTTGGCTTGTAAAGGTTTTAACAGCTATAAAAGCCTATTTCCATGTGGCTAAAGAGGAATAAAAGCACACTACTACTACTACTACTACTATTACTACTACTACTGGTTCATGTGTGCTCATATATGCTCAGCATATATGTTCGTATGTACATAAACAAGAAGCCTCTCCTTTTACCAGCAGATGGAAGTAACACAGATTGCCTTTGGGAAAGGATTAACTGGAAAACAATATAGGACACTGGATTGATGAGTTCACTGCACAAAAATTCTTGGAAGAAAAGTTGGAAACAACTTATGACCAGTATTGATGAATTTAGTGACTGCCAATGTTTTCCTCAAGTAAACGTTTTCACTCCGTGAAAACAAGCCACTGCCACTGATTGTGAAAGATGAGTGGACTCTTTGGTGAACGTGCCTGAACTAAATGCTCTTTAGGAAATAGGATTCTCTTCTGAACCCTGCCTTTTGCCAAGAGGGTCAGGGAGAATCATGGATTCCACAACAAATTTATTTTAATAGTTGCTTAATATGAGTCTCTCTATAGCTGCAGTAGTGGTGTTGGAAGGAATAATAGACAAGACATTGCAAGAGATTTGGTGGACATTGGACATTTTATTTCTCCATCTGTAAATGAAAAAATATTGACTAAGGACGGGAATATGTATTTTGATGGTAGGATGTGAGCAAAGCAGGATGCATTTCTTTAGTAATAAAATAATTTTATGTCACACCAATCGATTTGTAATTTTTCAAGAGCTAATGAAACATTAAAACATGAGTAGAACACCTCTCCTGTGAAGACAGGTTGAGGAGTTGACACTGTTCAGCCTTGAGAAGAGAAGGTTGCCTGGAGACCTCATAGCAACCTTCCAGTATTCTAGGGTGGCCTACAAGGAAGCCAGGAAGGGAATCTTCATAAGGAACTGTAGAAATAGGACAAGAGGCAATGGCTTCAAAAAGAGAGTAGGTTTGAATTAGATAGATTGATCAGTTATTACAAGGAAATTCTTTAGTGAACAGTTGTGTCACTGTAACTGTGGGTGAGCACGGGGAATAATGCCCCAGCATCTGATACTTCTTAAAGTGACATTTCCTCTGGAACAAAACTCTGTGACATGGTGTCTTAAGATCTTTCAAGCTCTGAAATCTAACAAGGGCAAGTGCCAGACTCCATACCTGGGATGGGGCAGCTGTGGTTGTGTGTATAGACTGGGAAAGGAGAAGCTGAAGAACAACTCCGTGGAGAGGGACCAGGTCAATGACAATTTGAACCTGAGCCAGCAGTGCCCTGGCAGCCAGGAGAGCCAAGAGTGCCCTGGGAGCGTCAGGGACAGCATCACAGCCGGGCAAGGGAGGGGATTGTCCTGCTCTGCCCTGAGCTGGGGCAGCCTCACCTCCAATGCTGGGGCAGCTCTGGGTGCCACAACACAAACAAGACACTGAGCTGTCAGAGAGTGCCCAAAGGAGGCCCTGGGGATGTGAAGGGTTTGGAGGGGAAGCCGTGTGAGAAGTGGCTGAGGGCACTTGGTCTGTTCAGCCTGGAGGAGACTGAGGGGAGAGCTCACTGCAGTTACAGCTCCTTGTGAGGGGAACAGGAGGGGCAGGCACTGATCCTGCTCTCTGGTGGCAGGGACAGGAACAGGGAGAATGGCCTGTCAGGGAAGGTTTAGGTTGGGTATTAGAAAAAGATTCTTCACCCAGAGGATGGCTGGGCACTAGAACAGACTCTCCAGGGAAGTGATCACAGCACCAAGTCTGACAGAGCTTGAGAAATATTTAGAACAATACTCTCAGGGCCATGGTGTGACTTCTGGGGATGTCCTGTGCAGGGCCAGGAACTGGACTTGATGATCCTGATGAGTCCCGTCCAACTCAGCATATTCTATGATTCTGTGATTCTAATACACATGTAAATCATGGAACAGTCATCTTTTTTCCCAATGACAGCTTTTAGCAGAGGAATTGTTAATCCATTTCCGGCATGTACCATTTCTTTAACATATCAAGTTGCTTAATTATGGATAAGGTTCCAGAAATAACTTCTTGCTAGGTTGACCAGAGTGATAAAAGCCACAACTTTTGTCACTACTCAGAGGTCATTGATGCTGCTGGAAAATGGCACTCCTGAACCTGCATTAACCAGGTTAAGTCTTGTAAAATTCATACAGCAGTCTGAGCAGGTCTCTTGAAGGATCTGACTGAACTTTCTCATCAAACAAAAGTGGATACTATACAGCCTAGAGTCCCTCCTGCCCACAGCAGTGGAACTCAGTACTTAGAGAATTCACAATGTGTAGCTGGAAAATATGTGCATAATTTGATGGAGAGCTCATTCAGGACTTGCAACACTGTGACTGAAGGCCTTTTCTGTAAGGTGGAAGGATGATCTGAACGACTTTGCAGGCTCTGTTTGTAGTGATGCTCCTCGCACTTTAAAAATCAAAACAAAGTTGTATTTTTAGCAGAGGTATTACAGGAACTATCATATAAACAAATGCAGGAGAAAGACAAGAAACTGTTCAAGCTGTCTTGCTTCTGATATAATTTTCTCAAATGAGTTGACTTTTCTCTAGGGGAAGGCAAATTATTGCATTTGAACATGAATAAGAATTGACAAACTCTTCTGTGCCTGTCACAGACATTTGAGAAATGTCGAGATTCCTCTTCCCGTCTTCTTTTATACCAAGAGAAAAAATTGTTGAGAGTGGGATCTGAAACTCAGAGGTTTCAAATGTCTCCATCAGACCAAAAGGTCTGATGTCAGTCCACCCAGGATTACATTAATTGTTACGGTTTCTTGGGTCTTTGTGGTGGCACATTTGCACCTCAGAAAAGCCTCTAACTTTGAGTGTACCACTCGGCATAAATACATATAAGGAGCTTTGTAGTAAATTTTATCAATCTGTCCTTCTAATTTCCTAAAAGAGATTTGACCTCATTCTGGTTTAACTGGTGTTTACAGGTCTTCTACATTTAGTATAATTTGCAGCTTTCACAAATGTAATATTTATTCACTCTTAAATGCTATACAAGAAAGACTTCAAATAGAACCAAGATTGACAGAGTTCCTTTCCCATGAGTATCTAGGTACCTTTGAAAATTTACACCACTGTCTTTCACTCCTAACTCTGCCATTCAGATTCTGTAAAAGATTGTCTTCTGTCCAAACGAATTTGAGTAAGTTTTGAGGTAAGTTTCCTTAAAAATTCTGAAACATGAAAACATGAAACTGCTGTATCAAAGTCCAAATATAGTTCATCTAGTCCCATGTTCCCTTTATTTCCCAATCTTAGAGGTCAAATAGCAGGAAAAAACTATTCTGTTTGGTCATATTTTATCTTTAAATCCTTGGTCTTGTGCTACAACCAAGCAGATATGGTAATGAACCTCTGTGCCAGCTCAAGCAGTTGCTTTCTGAAGGCTGAGTATAACCACTGCTCCTCCTCTGAAGAGCTGCTAACAGAAGGAAATAAATAGTTCTAAAAATGCTCTAGTTCAGTTCAGCAAGTATTTTGCCTACAGAAACCTCTACACTGTGGACTGACACTGCATTTCAGCCATTAGTTCTTGAAGTTTTTGAATTTTCCTCATATTTTTGTCCTCCATTTTTTCTCCCCATTGGTCGGATTTGTATGTATGAGATGGTGATTAGCAAGACAGCGTTTTATCAGGGAAAAGCAGTATAGCACTAGCTAGCTTTTCTGTGCAGAAGGTTTGAGAAAGGGGTGAAACTGAGCTCAAGCATGATGAATCAAGATTTCAAAAATCTTGAAAATTACAATCTGTAAAATGTTTAGAAATATAGTTGCTTAAACATGAAGTACACTTTCTATTTGTTTTCTGCAGTTTTAAACTTGTGCTGATGTCTTTAATCTCTTCTTCACAGATGGGACTAAAAGCTTACTATGGAAATATGATCTCAAAACAAGGATTCCCCTGTGCCACCTGGCTGCAGTAGCAGAGGCTCTATCAACATAACATTCTGTGATATTTGTGATAATATCACACATTTTTCTTCAAGCTTGGCAGTTAGTTCCTTTAGTGCCCAGACTTGTATATCAATGTCAATAGGCTGTTACTGAAAATTTTCCAGGCAGATAAAATCACTGAAGATTCATGAGGGAGGTATTTAGGCCAGTGGTTTGCCCATCTGACTCTTGCCACTATTTGGAGGACTATATCTGTCAATTATTTTTTCTTTTCAAAATTTTCTTGGTTTCTGTGTTCTGAAGTGCATTTTACAGAGTAGAGAGCATTTCTGCTCTCCTCAGTTTGAATTTCAAGCCACTTTACTCTAAATGCTGTCACCTAACATTAGTGCTTTCTTTTCTTTTGTTGCAGTTATGCTTTACCCTGCAAGCTTAAATCACCCTTTAATAGTCATGGTTCCCTCTCCTATGTTTTTCTTTGTTTGCTGGTTTTTCTTCTTGAGCTTCTGTCTCTCTGTGTTCATCCATGGCTTTTGCATTGGCTGCTCCTTCTCCTCCTTATATTTCCTTTTATTTTTTTTTTCATTCTTATTTTTCAGAAAAGTTGATGTCTGATGTGCATTAATTGTAGAGCCCTTCTGCCTTCTGTGCACTCTGCCCCACCAGCATCTACACAAGGATATTAGGACATTCTGATTTACTTGGAGTCACTGTTCACTTGGCAGGTCCATGTCTCTCTGGACTCCTAGTCACATTCTCTGAAATCGTTCTTGTAAACACAGGAGTGGTGGGATTATTTTGTGCTGTAATCTTTTTGGGGGACTTGGCAGCCCTGGTGTTATCCTGGAGGTTGAAAGCAGAACTGATGGAGGCAGGGATGGGGAGACATTATCTGCTTTACTTTTTTACTTGTTTGTCGTGCATTTACTTTGTTCTGTCTGTCACAGCTGTTGGAGGTTGAGCAACATTACAAGAGGTTGTGCTACAACAGCCAAAGGAGAGAATGGCATCTAGCGTTTACCACACCTGGAGTGCCTGGTCCTGGGCTCCCCCCACCCCAGAGCAGCATGGACACACTGGAACTAGTCCAGGGAAGCTTCACAAAGATTATCAGAGGGCTGGAGCATCTCTTCTAAGAGGGCTGGCTGGGAGAGCTGGGACAGTGCAGCCTGAGGAAGAGAAGGCTGGGGCTGACCATACCAAGATGTACGAGTACCGCATGGGGAGGTAAAGAACATGCAGGCAGACTCTCCTCAGATGTGCCTAGTGACAGGACAAGACATGATGGACACAAACTGAAATATTAATTTAAACATAAGAAAACCCTTTTTTCCTACGTGGGATTTTGAGAAACAGGACAAGTTTCTCAGAGTGGTTGTGGAATCTCCATCCCTGAAGAGATCCAAAATGCAGCTGCACACTGTTTTCAGCAACATACTGTAGCTCAGCAAGGGAGCTAGGCTAGCTCTTCTTCAGAGATGTCATTAGTCTCAGCTTTTCTATGCTCCAGTAACTTTTCTAAGCATCCTCACAGTGGGATTTGTCATGCTTTCAATTTATCACAGCAAAATTTTCAAGGGAATTTTCTTGCTTGCAAGAAAAAGGGATTCTCAGATTGCCCTGTTATCCTGATCTGCTTTTCATCATGTGATTACTGAATATTTTTCCAAGGTATCCCAAAGTACCCAAAACTTACCCACAGTAAGACATATTTTTTAGAAGGGGCCACAAAGCATTTGCAGAAATGTGTGGACTTCTCCTACATTTTTTTGAAAACAGCTAAGATGCCAAGTTGGTTGATGATCTTGTTTTTATTCAGTCTCATTATTGATAATGCTCTGTGTGACAATAACTTCACCAAGAGATACTTAGTGAACTTAAAAAAAAGTTTTGAATGTAAAGGTTGTATTATCAAATGGTGGTTTGATAGAACTAAATAGGATTATGAAGATTATTCTCCTTTAACAATGCTTTAAATTTTTATTTCCTTATTCTTTTCTCATTGCTTTCTCTCCCAAGACATTATGGTTTATTGTGTCTCCACTAGATACCTTGCATATGATTTACACACTGAATGACTCTGCTTTCAGAGCAAGGTAATGATATAATATCCCCATTTTTATTCAGAGCAGTCAACACTTTCTAGCTCTCTGAATAATAAAACCACCTGCATTTAATATACATGGAAAAATGGAAAGGCAAATAGCAGATATAGCACAATCACATAAGTGTAATCAGATAAAATATCACAATATTAGAGTGGATCAGCATCTGGTAATGACTTGAATTTTAAAAGACTGACAAACAGCACGGTCTAAAGCAATCAGGCATACCTCATTCAGAGCTACTTATCCCAGATTTGATTGCTCTTCTCCTATGTTTCTGGCAGATTAAACATTCAGGCTTTCTCATTTTAACTCTTTCTATGCTGTGCCTCTTTTAGTGGAAAACCACTAGATTTTTACCTCCTTTCTCCAGAGTGAGAAAGCAAAAAAAATTAGAGTGGAGGAAGGAGCCCTGCTGCCCTGGCCGATTGCAGTGAATAGAGCCAAGTCCTTCTGCAGCATGCATGCAGTCACATCAAGCTGTGTCCTCTGCCTCTGCAGCTGCTGCCAGGGCTTTGGGATCCATTATATGTAGCAGAGAACTACTAGAAACTGGAAGAAGATTTTTTTTGTGTCTGGCAATCTCTGGATGAGTGGCTTGTGGAAGACTTTATTTGCGCATTCCACTGCACTCAGCAGGACCCCTATCCCCTCTAGGACATCTTGCAGACACAGTAACACAAACAATGCAAATCAAGCAACATCAGAGTAAAGGTGGTGCTCTATAGAACTGGGATATTGCCCATCCTCTAATTATTTCTATGCATCTGTCAATTGCAAGTCTTAGCTGTTAATGCAGGTGCTGGAGCAGTACTCAAAAGCCATGTTAAGGGCATATTTCCCTCTCCCTCTCCCTCTCCCTCTCCCTCTCCCTCTCCCTCTCCCTCTCCCTCTCCCTCTCCCTCTCCCTCTCCCTCTCCCTTTCCCTTTCCCTCTCCCTTTCCCTCTCCCTCTCCCTCTCCCTCTCCCTCTCCCTCTCCCTCTCCCTCTCCCTCTCCCTCTCCCTTTCCCTTTCCCTTTCCCTCTCCATCTTCATCTGTCCCCTATCCCTCTCCCTCTTCCTCACCTATCCCCTATCCGTATTCCTCACCCTCTCCCTCTCTTTCACAGCTTGCTTTAATGCAAATATCAGTGTTGAGGAGCTGCTTGAATTTCTTTTCTCTGATTTTGCATCCCAGGCTATGATACTTCCAGGAATCACATCACTTGCCTCACCTCTTGGGTATGGGGAGCTCATTTGCTCCCAATTACTGAGCTTATGGCTGGACTTTGCATGGTACAAACTGAATGACTGTGTCTCCAGAATATATTGGGAGCCACATGCTTGCCCCTGAACTAAATGCCATGCAGACCTTCTCCCCAACTCCATTTTTTCTTTCACATCAATGAACTCTGTGCTTACTGTGGCAGCAGAAAGTATTTTACTATGGCTAAAACCATGCAACAATAGAGCATCCAAGGAAGAAACCTATGGTTTTTTCCAATTTGACCATACCTGAGGTTATGTAATATCTCAGATATTTTGCATGTAACTATGAGAGAGATTCTGCAATCAAGGATCAACATTCGTTATAAATGTAAATCCTGAAAACAAATGGCTCCCTTCTCCATGTACATGGTCAATAGTAAGCTGCACCAACCCTAGAATAAAAGATGTTGAAGCAGAGATGTGCAAATTGACATATGGATGGTGTTATCCTATCAATGACAAGGCACTTTTTATATTAACACAGTTTAAGTTCTCATTTTAACTCACTGTTCTCCAATGACCTTGATCCTTCTTTTCATGAGAAGCAATCTGAACAAAAGGATTTTGTCTCTCATGAACTGACACATGTGAACTAAGAGCTCATGATCCTCACCAGTAACTGCAGAACTAGAAAAGGGCTGTTTCTTGTCCCTTCTTGCTTTCTGGGTTAAGGGTGGAAAAAAAAAAGATTTTAGAATCTCATTTACAGCTTAGACTCAGCACAGCTCTTCCTGCAAAATCCTTCCCCTCTGATTCCCTCACCATTTTAGATGCAGCATTTTGTTACCTGCTGCCTCCTGAAGAGTGAATAGATGGGGAGTGGGGATGAGGCTCTACTGTCTTCTTGGCTGCTGGTACACACTTACAGCATCAGATAAAGAGAAAGGGATAACAGAACTCAACCAGTGATGAGAAAGTTCAAAGAACTGGTACTCATAAAACTTGGTTTACCTTATACAAACCCATTTCAACTATGGGCAAAAAAAGATAAAAATGCATGGAAGGTATGACCAAAGTGCCACTGCAAACCAGTAGCAGAGCAAAGAGAAGAAGTTAAAATGCATGTATTGCTTCCTGTTATATGTTTAAACTTTGTGAAACACAAAAATAGACCTTTTTAAAAATTATTTTTTAAATAACACAGATTTCTTAAGTTTGGAAAAGGATGCTCAATGTAATCCTGCCACTGAATTAGCTGTGAGGACGGGGTATTCTTATACTGCTTCCTTACTGCAGCGGATCAGTGGCCAAATATATTAGGCATCCATTGTGTACAAGGAAAATAGATGAGGAATGATTTATCATAAGTTCTTTCTTTGTATTAATAATACATGTGGCACAGAGATGAGATATAGGCTATGTTTTCTTCTGCCTTTCATCTCGTAATGTTTCTCACTCAAGTTTCATTGTACTCATATCTTTGTCATGTTCCTTTGGTTTGCAGTGTGCTTTTATAAGGACTTTGTCTTTCACAGGTGTGCTGTTGACTGCATTACACCTGGCCTGGACTGCAGGTGAATCAGTTTTGGGCTACCCAATATAAAGTTACTGGTGCTACTGATCACAGCTTGGTCTTTGCTACAAGAATATGTTACTGCTTCTTAAAAACTGATTAATACCAACCAGAACACTAAATGTCTTTAGCCAGGGCCTACCTAAATCAAGAGTATGAAGCCCAGGCTGCAATTAAATAAGACACAAATCTTTCACTTTTTCACTGGAAAAAATTTTAACTGGTAGGACATTCTGAATTCAGACTCACTCTATTTTTTGGTTTAAAGGATGGAGGGGAAGTTGAATAGAGTCAAACTCTCACAACATTTTTTTCTATTTCTAAGGCGTATATGGGTAATTTCTCCCCTTACACAAGACTTATTTCCCCTGTACTCGGTACTACTTAGACTGCACCTTGAATGCTATGTCCAGTTCTGGGCTCCTGAAGCACGGAAGGATGTTGAGACGCTTGAGCATGTCCAGAGGAGAGCTCCAAGGCTGGTGAGGGGCTTGGAACACAAGCCCTGTGAAGAATGGCTGAGGGATTTGGGGTTGTTTAGCCTGAAGAAGGCACAGGGGAGACCTTATCATTCTCTACTGCTACTTGAAAGGAGGTTGGAGGTTGTGGCCAGGTGGGGGTCAGCCACTTCTCTCAGGCAACCAGTGACGAGAGGACGCAGTCTTAAACTGCACCACGGGAAGCTTAAGCTAGACATTAGACAAAAATTATTTACAGAAAGAGTCATTGGGCATTGGAATAAGCTGCCCAGGGAAGCAGTGGAGTTGCTGTCCATGGGGGTGTTTAAGAAAAGACTGGATGTGGCCTTCAGTGCCATGGTCTGGTTGACAAGGTGGTGTTTAACCCTAGGTTGGACTTGATGATCTCCAAGGTCACCAAGTGAATTCTGTGATTCTTTGGCTGTGTAACTTTCTCTTTTGCTTAT